>JAGDQP010004280.1:0-30690 GCA_022664845.1 Lepisma saccharinum
TATATATAATAAATCACAGCCGTATTCAATCCACTAGTGGATGAGGCCTCTCCCCGAAGGGAGGAGTTGGTCTACTACTCCCACGCTGACCAGACGGGTTGGGAGAGGAGAGCCGAAGCTCTCACTGTGATCGCCACTGTCTTTTATTCACAGCAGCTCCCCAATTGTCCTCACGATGCTGGGTGGGTCAACACCGAAATTTTTGAGCCCCCACCGGGAATCGAACCCGGGACCGCTCGCATTGAAGTCGAGCGCGCTACCGACTAGGCTACGCAGGAGCTCATATATATATATATATATATATATATATATATATATATATATATATCCCGTCCTTAGAAACTACTCGCTAAATTACGACCTGACTGGTGTAAAACTTGACTACTGGATGCTACAGTATTCATGGACTTGATCAGTGCGTTCGACACTGTGTGGCACAGTGGACTATTATACAAACTTTATGCTCTGAACATTCCAACCACAATCATACGATGGATTAATAATTTTCTGACCGGCCGAACAACAAGAATAAAATCTGGAAACGAACTCTCTCAGAACATTGACATGAAAAAGAGTTCCTCAAGATGCAGCTCTAAGTCCCATCTTATACATCATCTATGTTAATGATACACCAGAACCCCTACAACATCAAACACAATTAGGGCTCTTCGCAGATGATACTGCATATTGGAGAACCACGAGGAATACCAGTTCACTTATCAAAAACCTTCAGGAAATAACCAAAATAAATTACCGGATGGTGTCACATATGGAAGCTGCAACTTAATGAAAATAAAACGCAATTCATAATATTCTATCCACGAGGCCAAGGAACTAAAAATGACAAACAAAAATCAATCCAAATCAAGAAAAATAAAATTAAACCCAACAATATTGCAAAATATTTGGGCGTAACTTTCGATCATAGACACTTATTTAAATCACATATCGCACTCAAAACACACGCTATACTGAAGACATTTTTCAGATCTACTATTCCACTTAAAATCAAAATCAGACTTTATCAATCTATCCTTCGTTCAATGATATATGAGCTGTACCATTCGGAAGCAAAAACAGAGCAAATCCAAAAAATCGAATGTTACTGGATCAGATCCTCCCAACAGATGTCGAAAGAAAACAAACAAGAAATCTATAACAGAATACAAATAATCCCGTTCGATGTTCGCATGCAAGCAAGTCAAAAATCGTATATCAATTCAGCTAAACACAAAAAAAAACTCATCAAAGCTAACTTACGAGAACATATGAACCAACAAATAAAACGACACAATATAACGTACCAAGAACTTCTCTCACTTACTTAAATTTAAAAAAAAAACCGTAGCGCTAACAACCTTATATCTTCTAACAAATGATGCACCTGTGCTACGATTTCTCAAAGAAAATCATATCAAAGGATCGCCTCAAGAGATTCTAAGGGTTAGAAAAATTCGAAATTAATTTCCCTCTTTGCAATCCATTACCAAAATTATTAACCAAAAACAAAATGTACCCTCTCTGCTCAAAAATACTGAATACTCAAAGACATGATTAGTCGATCACTTCCAGTTCACAACATCTTCGATATCAACAAGAAATGATTCCTCAAAACTAGCCTCGGTGAGTCTTCCGGCTGCCTACTTGCTGTGGGTTTGTGTGCCCTGCTGCCGACTCCGATTCCAACATTAGAATTATTAGATTAAGTCACAAAACCCCATATAATATTATTTACATAGGACGAAATGGGTTAGAAGTCTCTCCTGGTGGCCCTGCGTGCCCAGGAATTATTCTGTATCTCTCAGTGATTACTGGAATAATCAATGTTTGTACTTGTGGTAACTGTCAAATAATAATGTAACAGCAACTGAATATCGAAAGGAAAACTGTTAATCCCATTGATTGCTTGACAGTAATAAAATATGTAACATTTCGCTTAGAAGAAGTAAATTTTTATTTTTGTTAAAAGCTCATCTTCGTATGCGTTAAACATAAAACTGTTTTAATGCAACGGTTTCCTCCTTTAGTAATTAACATCATCACAGATTACGATCGCTTCTAAATTGCAATGCATTAGATTAACATAAATTTTGCATTGAAGTCGTCTTTCCAATACTTTATAGAAATTTGATTTTATTTCTAAATCTAGTGTTTTTATTACAATATCGACAAGGTTTTTTTCATTTTTTACTTGGCACCGATTACTATTTTGATAGCTTACTAAAAATGTTAAGCTACAAATTACGTAGGTGAAAGTTGGACAAAATGGGGAAGTGTAACTTTCCTTGACTATAATGTATATAGTAAACAAATACCCAGAATGCTTTTGGGCTCAAATGCAACTGTTATCCTTCTAATATACAGGAATATAGTTAAATATTTAAGTGTTATTTTCGTTTCTCCTGGATATTGTATTTTCTATAACAACAAAAAAAGTCATTTTACGTTTTGCCCAACCGGTTTGATAAAATGGAGTAGTCACTTTCATCACACATCGAAAATTATTAGCATAAACCTATATAAATAATAAATCACAGCCATATTCAATCCACTAGTGGATGAGGCCTCTCCCCGAAGGGAGGAGTTGGTCTACTGCTCCCACGCTGACCAGATGGGTTGGGAGAGGAGAGCCGAAGCTCTCACTGTGTTCGCCACTGTCTTTTATTCACAGCAGCTCCCCAATTGTCCTCACGATGCTTGGTCAACACCGCATCGGGAATCGGGAATCGAACCCGGGACCGCTCGCACTGAAGTCTAGCGCGCTACCGACTATGCTACGCAGGAGCTCAGCATAAACCTATAAACACGGTTTAATATGCAGAAGCTTTGAGAACAGTGATAGCAACATAGGACGATAAGGTTTCAATAAATAAGATACTATGAAAGGTGGATGAAAAGTGTAATTTCTGTTTTGATAAGCTATAGAATTGCAAAATAGTTTTGCATATTTAAAAGACGGTGTTCCTTTCTTCGTTATATAAAATAATTTTAATTGTTTCAGAGAAACCTACGTAGAATCGTGATACAAATAGCAAGCCCCATTTTGTCCAACAGCTTTCCTGGTTCATGGTCCTTTTGCGCCTTTGAAATTGCACTGAATTTAATTAACTTTTTTATTGAAACTATAAAAAGAAGAAAGATATCGATTTTCTATTCATTAGCTTTGATATAACCCAAGAACGAAGCTTTTAGCTTTTCACGTTAACGAGTTAAACCCATCTAAAATTTTACGTGGAGTGCTAATTATAGTTTTGCGTAATTGAAAGTCCCAGAGCACAACACCCTGAATCACATAAAATTGAATAACTCGCTCAGTTTTTAAGATAGAACAATGATATTGGTATCGTTTGAAAGGTTAGATAAAATTCTATCACGTTTATACCAGGACGAGTTTCGATATCTGTGAGCGTTCCAGAGTTGTTTGTTTTGCTAAGAAAGTTAATCCAAGATTGACATCTTTGGAAAATAACAGCGGCCATTTTTAAATATGTAGACTATATAAACAACCAAATCAACTTTCAATTACTGAGACTACATTTTGTTATCTTCAATTAGATGCAAGAACGAAGTTCTTGTATCTCTATTTTAAGAGAAGATATTATCGTTAAAGTGTACGCGCGGTCACCATATTGGTGTCGTTACCACGACTTAATGATCAAGTTAATTTTAGATAAACAACTGGGAAATTACTTCTTTGGACATGTACTTTCTATAATATATATGTGTACAAAATTCCCTAGGGAAGGACCTAAGGTATGCGGTGGCCCTTGGTCTATAACTAGTTGTACATATTATATTTTAACTTGGGGTATATCTGCAAATGTAGTTTCCATAATGCTTTTAATGAAAATTTATAACGGTTGATTTGTTCGTGTTTAGGATAAGATGATTTTTTATCTAGCCTCGAGGACAATTTTAGTACTGTTCAAATGATGTTACTTTGTGCAATGATTCGAAGTTTGTAGCTCTAACAAGGATATTAGCACCATCAGCAAATAATACCGTCTGCACAACGTACAACAAGACGTAGAAATAAATCGGCTGCTGGTGCGTGACGTCTACATCACGAACAAAATTTAAAATAAAAATTTTCATCAATTTCATAAAACGTTTCTGCCAGTTCTAAAACTTTTTCCTACTTGGTTAAATGTTTAGTTCGTCTTCAGTGATTGGAGTAGACTGACCCTGCTCTGAAAATTCTGCAGCTGTCAACAGAATGCTAACAATGATGAAGTTACAGGGATGAATGTGTACAAGGGTGTAAATTCTGCTTCTCTTGTACAAATCGCACTTAATATCTTTTCCCAATATTGATACACTACAAGACAACTCTAAATACGAAATCTGCTTTAACCTATCGGAAATAGGATACAACAGCGGATAACGATATATAATTCTTACATATTAATGTCCTCCATAAACTGCAAGCTTTCAACAACGCCTTCCTTCGATTGCAGAAAATGGAAGATTCTTCTTCATTTTGAATATTTGTAGCTTCGTTGCCATCTTGTGACCAGAGAAATCATAGGATTTCTGAAGATAAAGCAAAGCTTCGGCGTAGAACCCCATAAAACTGCCCTTTAATTTCAGTTACTCTCCTGAAGATCGTTTTTCATGATATTTCATACTGAAAAATCCAAAGAACTTGTCCTCTTTATGATATGTTGAAAATAAAATATGTGATATGTTATGATTTAAAGAAATGTGTGGATTAACTACTTATAATACGGGACAATCGCTCATAGTACGAGACGCGTAATTTTTAGATAAAATACGAGACATCCCGTATTAAACGGGGCAGGTGGCAACCCTACTTTAGGTACGTATCTTGAAGTGATATAAACAAAAAGAAACACTGGCGTAACATTCCTATAGGCCCTGAGCCTGCCCCAACGCCATCTGTCCGTGTTTGGTGGAACTACGTCCACCTGAGTAACGGCTGTGTGGTCAGCCCTGCGCGTACCTAATCACAGGCGTATCAGGGGCTTACCAAACCGAATGTGGCCGTCACGTCTTTATTCACGTGACTCCCCAATTTGCCTCACGATGCTGTGTGGACGCTGAAAAGTGGGACTCCAGCCGGGAATTGAACCCGAACCACGCGGACATGAGTCCAACGCTCTAACCACTAGACTGTGGAGCCCCTCCTTGAAGTGATATATTAAAGAGAATTTCAATAGATGTCCCTTCAATCACGCATAAAGATAAAAAGGACACGAAAAATATGAAAACATCGTCGATATTTGTCTATTTTCTATTAAAACTACCCTAGTGTCCAAAATTAAAGCAAAACGAAGTAATCTCCACAGAAGTCTTGAAATACTTGGTGTTACAGCAAGGTATGCATGAGTATGGTATACAACGAAATCAAAACTGCAAAGAAACAGCATTTATACTTGAAAAATACGCAATACAGTTCAATCTCATGGTTGCAATATCACAAACGGATACAAGACAGAATTATAATAATAAGATCAGAAAACAAAATAAAGGGAGAAACCCCCAGATTGGAGCTTAATACGGTATATGGTCACCCCTAGCAGCGATACAAGTCTGACAACAATGTTGCATAGTACGGAAAGGTGCAACGAGATCTTGTGGCAGTAGCTCTCATTATTGATGCGGAGCTATTGTGAGGGCATCAAATGAGATGGGGGCCGTGATCGCGAAGCAACTCACCTTGCTAGGTTGTCCCTATCATGTTCAGTGATGTTAGGCCGATTAACGCACTGGCCAGTCTAAAATTGCAATAGTTCCATTAAAAAAAAAGTCATTCACCAATACAGCTCTATAAGGGCGAGCATTGGCATCGGTCAGGAAGAAATTTTCTCCCACATGCTGCCGAAACTCTCTCAAATGTACTGTCAAGATCTGATCACGATATCTGGTAGCAGTTTTGCCTTGTCCATTCACCCTGGTGGTTTCGCGTAGAGGCGTTCTTCAGGTGCTACTAATGCTGGCCTACAACATCACCCCGCCACTTCCGTATTGATCACGTTTAATGATGTTTTAAGGATTATATCCTGTTCCCTGTTCTCCCCAGATGATGCACCGTCGAGAATCAGACTATAGAGTAAACCACGACTGGATAATACAAATGTCCAATTTACATCTACCCAATGACTGTGATCTCGACAACACTGTAGACGACTCCTTCTCTGATCAGCGTTCAAAGGCACACAAACTACCTGTTACCTTACATATAGTCATCTTTCCCACAAGCCTTGTATCCACAGTTTTCTGCCTTCCTGTTGCAGCAGCGTGGTCTGATGCCAGTTGACGGATGCTACTCCTATTGTAGCGCCTGGCTTTTATGAGCAAATAACTATCTTCGCTTCCAGATATAAGTCATGAGTGTCCTTGACTGGTCTTCTGGACATGTCTTCAGTGTCAATCAACATTCTCCAAGGACGATTAGCCACTGAGGAATTCACTCTGACTACTTTGGTCTGTGACTGTGCAGCTTCAAGTCTTCCAATGGTTCTCCAGCGTAAAGCGTCATTTAACAGTCGTCTTTTAGTCATTTCTAAGCTGTTCAGTATCATTGGTATCATCTGCCTTTAAGAAACACTGATAATCAACACCTTCGTATACTTTAGTAGACGTCACTTTTACAGCCTAGGGCTGCAGTCACTTGCTGTACTAGCGCCAACCCTTTCTTTGTACAAGTAACTATGTCTTTGTACGTTAAAACGAATAGAAATATGTTTTTTACCATGCATGGTTATCATACAACATTTTAAAACTATTATTTATCACCTTTTGCAAATTTTGGACACTAGTGTATAGATATATACCACGATACAACGTTTCGAAAGAAATTCTTTCCATCTTCAAATAATCTTCACCATTTAACTGAAGTGACTTGTTCTGGTAAGTAAGAAAAATCATTGTTGTTTATCAACACAATTCATGGGTGACTAAATGTGTCTTGTGTTAATACCATTTGTTCTGTTTCTGTTGTTTCTTGAATGTAATCCATTTGATTTCTTTGACCTGTTAATCTCTTCCTATCGCGGTGCTACTTCCGTTTTTCTTTTCTCATAGAGAAACATGTGACAATCAAAATAAACTGTTTATTTGTAAGCTAAAACTCCTGGAATGAACAGAAAATAATCGAATATACTACTACACTAGTATATATTTAGTGATGCTTCAATGAAACGAGTTCCTTCTATGCACTAAAATTAATTAGAAAGGACTTACATTTCTTGATCGCATCACTTGTATGGTAATCAGTGATGATATTTTTTAACTAACCACATTAAATAGATTTCACAGAAATTTAGGTTTAAATTCTTCAGTATATGTTATTCCTCATATTTTGATATTATCCAGCTCATCGATTTTGCCATTTGTCGGAAATGAATTACATAAGGAACAACTGAACGGTTTTTTTTTATGTTCTAAATAAGCTGAACATTACAGTTATGCCTTTTCATAAATTAAAAAAAAATCGTTTTCAAAATTATTGTATTCAAAATATTTGAACTCCCAAAACCGTATATATTTTGCACATTTAAAATAAATCATATGAGGGTACTTTAACCTTTTTTTTACATATGTTTACTTCTTTTGTATTTTGATTCCTCATGGGGTTAACCACTTATATATTACAACTCGAAAGTGAATCTGTTTTTCTTCCTTTTATTAAAAAAAATATCAGCTGTACTAATGGTAAACATTGCAGAAAGTAATGAAATTATGACAGAATCTGAAAAAAATATACATTTTCAAATACTGTGTGCATCAGTTTATTTTGATTTTTTGTAAAAATAAAATTTTACACTAGGAGCAAGGGGTGGAAACATGCTCCAATCCATTCATTTGTCTTCCTGTCCCTCTTGGTTATTCCTAGCATGCATCTCTCCATTGCTTTTTGTGTGACTCTCAATCTTTGAATCGTTTGCGTATTCAATGTCCAAGTTTCACAGCCGTACATCATCACAGGTAAGACACATTGATTATAAACTTTACACCTTCAGACACATTGGAAGTTTGCTTTTGAAAATAAAGTGTAGTCTTTCAAACGAACTCCACGCCATTTTACATCTTCTATTTATTTTATCAGTCAATTTGGCATTCGATGTTTTGAGCTGGACTAGGTAAACATACTTATCAACTATGCCTATTGTCTCTCCGCTAATCTTTATTTCCCTTTTTGCAGCATGTTGATTGTATATGACCTTTGTTTTACTTAAATTCATTTTAAGGCCTATTTACGAACCCTCATTTCTCAGTTCTTCCATTCTGGTTTGTAGTTCTTCCGCATTTGAAGCAAACAGGACTATATCATCAGCGAACCGTAGGTGATGAAGATACTCGCCATTAATTTTAATTCCAACTTCATCCCAGTTTAAATTTTTGAACACTCTCTCCAGGACCGCACAAAACAGTTTTGGAGAAATTGAATCTCCTTGCCTGACCTCCTTTCCAAATTTAATTTTTTCACTGTCTTGATGCAGTCTAATGACAGAAGTGGCAGTCGAATAAATGTTTTGCAGTAGTTTGATGTACGCATTTTCGATACCTTGATGTTCAAGTGATTTAAGTACTGCTGACAAGGAGACCGAATCGAAAACTTTTTCAAAATCTATGAATCCCAAACATAGTGGAAGTTCATATTCATTAGTCCTTTCCATAACTTCATTGAATGTTTGTATGTGGTCCATTGTGCTAAATCCACGACGAAATCCGGCTTGTTCCCTTCCCTGGTTAAAATCCAAGTCCCGTTCAATACGATTTAAAATTCCTTTAGTGAACATTTTGTATAGAACTGACAGTAAACTAATTGGTCTGTAGTTTTCGACGCGTTCTTTGTCCCCTTTCTTGTACAACAAAATGATAACAGCATTATTCCAACTTCTGGATATTTCTCTCTTCCTCAGGCACATCGAGAATAATTTCGCAATTTCCTCTTTCATGTTTTCACCTCCCCATTTAAACATTTCTGCTGTGAGTCCATCTTCTCCTGGCGACTTTCCGTTCTTCATCCCTCGAAGTACTTTATCCACTTCTTCTTTTATTACATCTGGGACATCTACATCATTTTCTTCTGAGTCTTCATTTCCTATCTCTTCTTCGGAGTAGTACAATTCTCTGTAGAAATTTTCAAATATGTTTATAATTTCTTTCTTATTTCGTGTTACGGTCCCGTATGGTCTCTTAACTGCAATTATTTGCTTTCTCCCTATCATGAGCTGCTGTTTGATTTTCTTCATTCTCTTGTTCTCCTCGATTGTATTTCTAACAAGATTTTCGTTATATATTCGTATATCCTCTCTTATTTTCTTCCTTACGGTTTTATTTAGTTCTAGTATTTAAACCTTTTTATGTAATTTTCATCTTCTTTCATTTCCCTTCTTTTCTTCATCAAGAGTTTAGTTTCTTCTGAGATTTTGCTCTCTTCTTTCTGGTGCCTACTATTTCCCTGGCTGTCTCTCTTATTATCTCAGTCAGTATTTTATTTCTGCTGTTGATGTCTTCTTCATCCTCTAACTCTTC
The DNA here is from genome assembly GCA_022664845.1 of Lepisma saccharinum. Taxonomy (NCBI): domain Eukaryota; kingdom Metazoa; phylum Arthropoda; class Insecta; order Zygentoma; family Lepismatidae; genus Lepisma; species Lepisma saccharinum. Next base: position 9,505 of record JAGDQP010004280.1, read on the forward strand.
CAAGGCGCTGAATCTGTTGCTTAGTTCTATCTCGAATTTCTCTCTGTTTTTCCCTAGATTTTCCAGATCTAAAAGTGGCGGTTTTCCTCTGATAAGCTTCTTTCTCTCAAGCATAGTATTTAGTTTCAGCTTACATCTCACCATCCTATGATCACTCGAGATTTTGAAACTGTTAAGAACAGACACGTCTTGTAGAATTTCCCTGTTGTTTGATAGAACGTAGTCTATTTCGTTTTTGGTCCCATTTGGGCCTTTCCAGGTCCACTTCCTCTGGGGCGGTTTCTTGAAAAATGTATTGGAAATGAACAGTCTGTTGGCTTCGGAGAATTCCACTAACTTCTCTCCTCTCTTGTTTATTTTGCCAAATCCAAAGTTTTCCACTTTCGTGTCACTGCTCTGCTTGGCTCCTACTTTCGCATTGAAGTCTCTCTCCCATTACAATTTTGTAATGCGATTTGCTACTATCCAAAATCTTCTGTATCTCCTCGTATAGATCTTCGGTTTCCTCCTCCGGATGTGAGGTTGTTGGAGCATACACTTGTATAATTCCCATACTGTATCTCTTGTTTATCTTTATTATTACCCGTGCGATTCTATCAGAACTTCCTTCAATTTCTGTGATCCGTGGCTTCAGGTCTTTATTAATTATAAAGCCAACGCCTGTCGGTTTTCCATTTTCTGTTCCTTTAAAGTAGAACGTGTGCCCCGGCGGTAGTTCCAACTGTTCTTAATTCTTCCTCCACACTTCTGATAGTCTTATGATGTCCCACTTAATCCTCTTGAGTTCATTCTGCAATTCTCCTAATTTGTCCTCTCCTGCAAGTGACTGACAGTTGAGAGTCGCCACGTATAGGTCCTTTCGAGTTGTCGTGTTGGTGTCCTGGCAGTCTACAGTCCAAACCCGGGCATTTTCACCTTCTGACTTCCTGCAGGACTGACCGTTACCGTTGCCGTTGCCAGCTGCATTCCGTCCTCCGAGGCTGTTTCCTTACTTGTACCATCATGTGTAAAGAAATGGATTGTGCTGACAATTGACTCACCACGCTGTCAGCTAATGCGGATTGGTGAGCAGCCCATCCATGTTCGTTCGCCAAGCAGTTGCTTGGGTACTAACAGGCTCCACGACATGAACGTATGGATTGGACATTAGGCGTCTACCCCGGTCGGTTCCCTTAAGCCTTAACAAGAGGAATTAAGGGGTCTCCTCCCAGTGAGTGGCAGAAGCCTTTTGGGGCGACAGTCCCGGTTTGCCGGTCCTGTTCCGGTTTCCCGGCCATCCCAAGATGTAAAAAGACATAAATAAATTTAGAACAAAATTATCTTACGAAGTAGAGGAATATGTACCAAAACCCAAGGTAATTCTGGCGTCTTTCCTACCTCTAGAATTTAGAGGTTGTTCAATTCATAAATCAAAAACCGGCTTGAGAATCGCAACACTCATTCCAACTATTACCAATTGGTTACTGTATTATGTGATTTTATTCATGGTAAAATTTGTACATATGTACCGATATGGTTCCTACAGGATTGGTACAAAGCTCTATTTTTTAAATGTCCAATGCGTATTAAGAATACAGAACATACTTGTCGATACGAAATATTAAGCAGATAGAAACCTGATTACTCTTAACAATTTGAGAGAACGTATGATGAAACAATTCATAACACACTGGAAACCTTATATCCAGAATCAGGAGACAAATTTATCCGTTCATGTTCAGCACCAAATGCCTGGAATGTCTTTACAAACAAATTTTATCAACAAAAGATGTAAATTAAAACCATCGTGAGAGATTTACTTATCTGGAAGCAAAGTCATTTTTGTGATTGAAAATAAGGTTTTGAGAAAGATATACGGGCCGAGATGACCGGAGAATGCAGGAGACTACAAAATTAAGAACTCCAGAGACTGTACGATTTACCACATATAAGAATCATAAAATCACGACGGTTAAGATGGACAGACCATGTAGCTGGGATAGGGGAGAAACGAAGATTATATTCCTTCGCGGTTGTGAAGTCGGAGGGAAAGAGGGCATTGGGAAGACCAAGCTAGCGTCGTTGGGATGACAATATTAGAAGAGATCTTCGAGAGGTAGATGCTCATGAATCCATGATGAAAACTGGCTTCATCTTGTTCAGGGTAGAATTCAATGTCGAACGTTTGTAACTGCGGTTCCGTAGTTCTTGCTAGTTCCGTAAGACATAGGGTTTCATTCGTTAGTTTCACTTCTGTAACTATTATTATTATTATTAATATACAATTATATATTACTTAAGTATAGTAATGTTTGACAAGGAACAGGTGACGCAGAAGCCTTTGGTTGTCCCTATTCCGCTCAACAATGAGTCATTATTATTATTATTGTACTAAAGTACAATTTAAATATCATAAAATGCCTAATACCTGTAGCTAGGTACAAACATAGAGTACCTAACCCAACACTGGTAATATTTAATAACTATCATAACTTTTTTGTTTTTTGTTTTTTTGTTTTTTCAGATTAAAATTTAATTGGGGGTTACTTGCAATTTTATGATATTTAATTCTTAGTGCCTACATTTTGTGTACTGGAATTATCATTTATTTATTCGGAGAAAAATTGTGTAATCCCTTTAGGAGAAACTTTTGCGAGCAGTTGTTGGCATTAATTTTTACTTTCATTTAAAAAAGAAAATTACTAATTGAAAATAATTTAATGACAATCAGTTTAGCTTATGTGCCATTTTGTGGTTTGCGGGTCAATGAAAAGAATGGCCTTAACAACAAAGATTTATAATTTTATGTTGAACAAAGTAATTTAAATATTTTTTTTTTTAAGTGTTGCATAGTTTTTTTGTGAAAACTGGAAATAGATAAATTTAGGCCGCCATTTTCCAAGATGGCAGCCATAGTACAACTATGATTTTTTGGAGACTTTTCATATGTTACCTGAGTGGTCAAGTACTTTCTGTATATATCAGATCCCATATAACTCTTAAGATTTTTCTAAACTGGTCTAAAGATGTTGACTTCTGATTTTTAAAAAAAAAGTAGTTTTCGTTTGATGTTATTTCGTAGCTTCGTGGTTGGTCAAATGACAAAAAAAAAAAGTAATTAAGGTAATTACAGAAAAGGTTCATAAATTTATGCTGAACAACTTCATTTGGAACTTCTTTTCGATGTGATGCTTAGTTTTCGCGAAAATTGGGAAATAAACTTAACTTTGGCCGCCATTTTGCAAGATGGCGGCTGTAGCATAAGTTTGATTCTTGGCGACTTTTAGTATGTTACTTGGGTGCCAAAATACTATACGTATACTACCAAGTTTCATGCTTTTTAAGAATTTTTTTATTACCTAATTTTCATAAAATGACTACACCATATAAGTAAGACCACTAAAACTTCCGTCAAGATTTCCGGTAGTAAGATTCGAGCGCGTGCCTTACTCAGTGGCAATACAAAGTATTGGCATATTTCCTAATAAATTTGATTCTCGAAAAAAAAAAAGTTGGTTGAAAGTACTAACACAATGGAAAGAACTAAAAACACATCCTTAATTGATACCAAAAAATAAAAATAAAACACTATCTTAGCACATATTTAATTTTTATTTGAACGTATGTATATTCTTTAATTTTTATTCCTTTTTTTTTTACATAAACACATTCATTTTAATTATATTGGTCACACACACACACTCACATACACACTTACACACACACATATATATATATATACGTACACGTACAACATACAACATAAACCATCACTAGTTTTATTTAAACTATACACTTCTGAATATACAGAAGACCCGAAACTATTCCGAGATCATTTGTACGTACGAAACCTTCATTCTTACGTAGCAGGTACGTAAGAGCTTATTGTCGAATGAAGTCATTGTTTTCTTTCCTTTTTTTCTTTCTTTTCTGAGGTTGCCCTCACAACTGACCTGAAAATTAGAGGCTGACCTCACAATACTTCCAATTCTTGTCAATTAGACGGTTTTCTAGGTAAAATTCAATAATTATGTTTCGTATTCTTGGCCAATAATGAAATATTGAACCAAGAAATTTAGTAATGTTAAAAGTATCAATTTTACACAAAAGTTTACATAAAGTTTATTTTTTAATTCGATATTAAGTTTGTTGGTCTTTTAGTAGCTTTGTTTAAGAGCTACAAGAAACAATTGTCAGAATACGATAGCTCAAATGTGACATCATATGAAATGCCATGCTTTAAAAACATTGATTTAACATTTTGTAGACGTCATCGGCTAAGCTAAAACATGGAGTAAGACTAGCTAGAAACATCAGTAAAACAAACAGTTGAAATTTCATTCAATTCAGTCACGCTTCCTTGAATGTAAGATCGAAAGATAAAACTTACACTGCATTATAATTTACCATAGATAAAGAGTCAGTGGACGGTTCCAGGAAAACTGAGAATATGGAAGTTCAGGTTAGAGCCGGTGACGTCATGATATGCTGCTCCTTGCATGTAAACAAAGATAATGAGTAAACAGCAGATTTAATTTTCTATTAGTCGATCACTTTTCGTCCTATTTCAAGGTTCTCTTTCTCGAAAGAGACTGCCAGGAAATAATCCATTACCCATTTAAAGAGCCTTCTTATTTCAATATGACAAAATTATTCTTTGATATTTAGCGCTGTAACTGAGATAATACTTAAAGTTGTAGCTGTAAGCTGTGTTAGCATAATTAATGAACTAATATCCTTTCTGTACTAATATAATTAAATGCAGATATATCAGCTTATTAAATATACTAACAGAGCTACAGCGTTAATTATCAACAAATCATTTTCTATATTGAAATAAGGAAGATTATTAAATAGCCTATGGATTCTCCTTTGCAGTCTCTTCTGGAAAGAAGCCTTGAAAATTAAAATGACGAAAAGATGCCGATTATCAGGACCAACAGAAAATTAAATATGCTATTCACCTACCATGTTTATTGACATACAACCCCCCAACATTTGGTGACGTCACAGCGTCATGAATAATGGTGTACCAGCATACCTGTCACATGTCAAGTCCTCCTTTAACCGTCTACCGCCACCTATCCATGGTAGTTCTCGTGTACCGTAAAGATTACCTTTAGACCTTGCTTGTACATGATGACGCTCGATTAGATAGAGCGAAATATTGCGTTATATTTTTCACAACGTGTTCAGGTAAATAAATCTTCACCATTTATTTGAACTGAAGAGATTAAACATTTACAGCAGCTGGGAATACTTTGTATCAAATTCAATATTTTATGTAAACTAAAATATAACATATATTTTGTGTTATTTATAAAAGATTACTTCAAACTTTTTTTTTTTATTTTTTTTATTCGTCAATGTCACATATATCGCTTGGCTTCTGGTCTACTCATATGTAAATTAAGATGATTTAATTGACCAAATAATGAATGAGAAAACAATGACTTCCTTATATAATGACATTGTATTCTAGTATATGGAACAAAAATACATGGTTGTACGACTGAGAGGTAGTGAATGTCAAACCACAAATTATTAATATGTGGTTTGATAGTGAACAATGTTTTTTATTTTTTTTTCTTAAATTAAAAAAAAACAAACCTTATCATTTATCATTCCTTACAACATAAACACATACATATCTACATCAATAATTAAGAACACTTTATACAGATACATTACAAATATTTTATCCATGTATGATTACCACGAAACCCTCTAGATATAAGTTAATGATTTGGTGTGATACGTTTCAACTAATAAATGAAGCTTGTCAAATCAAAAGGGGATTAAGTGCCATTTTCGCTAATATGAATTTATCGTAAAATATGGTCCCACTATCGGTATGCTTACGGTTGCACGTTTGCCGTTTATACCGGAAATCCCCAAAGTCGTCAACCCGTTGTTCCATAGTACGTAACTATTAAACTAAAATACGTAGAGATATCGTTCTCGCGACTAAATATAGTCCAACTTTCTTTCCATACAAATTGTGTCTTCCTGCTCAAAACCAGTTTATTGCAACATTTCTCTGTATCACTAATGAATTTGCATGGCTGCTTATCGAAAGAAACTGCATATCTAAAACTATGTGCAGAGTATTAGTAGTGTATTTTGAAAATTTAGGTTTTTTCAATATTACTCTGGCAACACTGTTGGTGGGGAGTGACTCTAGGAGATTTGTTTGACCTCTGTCTACCTCACTATGTCATTTTCAGCTAAAAAAAGGACAAAAATGTAGATTGTCAGAAAAAAATAATGACTTAACTTCCCCCGGAAGCTCTGAAACATTTTTCCCCAAGGTTGCCAGGCATGCCACAGTTATCACTTCTATAGTACATTTTCAACTTCGTCCTTTTTCCTTAAAAATTATATAGCGAGGTAATCAGAGGTAAAACATATCTCCCAGTGTCAATCCCCAGAAACAGTATTGCCAGAATCATTATATAGTGTTAAAAAAAACACACATTTTCGGAATACATCACTAATACACCTACCCAAAGCCTGTAATTTTTTTGGAAACGAAATTTCTTTATTACGTCCGATGAACAGCCATGAAGGTACTCTACTGACACCTAGAAATGTTGCAATTAGGTAGATAAATGGATTTTGTGCAGGAATATATTCATTTTGTAAAAAAAGAAAAAAAAATCCGTTTTTTTTTTCAACCATATCTGAGTGACAATTGATATTTCGTTGGTCAAAACCTTAAAAAATTATCAATATTTCAGCGTAAGAACGGTGTCTGTATGTGTTTCAATTTACTAGTTACATATAGTGAGACGGTTGCGTAACTTTACGGAGACCCTGTATTATGTTTAAATATGTAATATATAGTTTTTGTTCGCCTTGTTCACATTCATTTGTTGGCACTTAGCCTCCTTTTGGTATGACACTCTTTAAATCGCTATTTGTGAATTGTGATTTTTTCGTAGAAAAGTAGTCACATTTTATGACGAAAAAAGTATAACTTTAGCTACGAACGAATTATCTTCTCCACAACTTTCGATAATGCTGACAAATAATTTAATATTATTGAAAAAAAAATCAAAACACATTAATACTAAAGGTGATCTGAAGTAGTGATAGCATATTTTAAAAGTGGGGGGAAAAAGTCCATCTATACAACCTTTGAAACATTTAACTTTTCATAGAATAAAATTGTTCCTTCAATCACCTTTGTTACACCTAAATTTCATGTAATGACTCGATAACTTCATAAATAAAATTGGCATGTTTGTTACCGTATTGTTTTGCCATAACTATAAAAGATTACACTTATTATAATTACAAATTAAAGGTTAAAAAGGACCATATACTTTTGACATGTTTACTTGTTTCATTTTGGCGTCAGTGAAATCACTTTTGAAACTAGAATCTTCAGCAAATGCTACCGAGAAAAGTGAGACTAAAGGTATGCAAGAAAAATCATAAATCTCTCTTTAAACAAGCAGATTAACGAATTGCACTTCAGACTCCATTTCCTCACCACAAAATAAGGTTCTGTTCTTATTATTAGGGCAATATTTTTACTTTGCTATAGAAATATGGAGTGTGAAGATTAGTTTCTTACTATTCTGGAACTCTTAAACGAAGTAGGTGGTGCGAGACAACGGTAGTATATTATCCACAAGACTGACAAGATCGACATCAGCAAGACCAAAAAATTTTTAAATAAAATTCTTTTAAACAGGAGAACTATTATAAACTTTGAAATAAGTAACCAAAATGTCTACCACCAATGTAGTTTCCTTTCTCCCTTTTTGTTTTTACGTCTTTGAAAGTATTATGAAAAAAATATGTAAACATCAATATCTGAGCATCTCTTTTTGTTAAAAAATCAGGTTTAGGGTTACAACAACGGACTTCTAACTATTTTCCTTTTAATAATACAATGTTTTGATTTTGTACACGTTGGGAGAAAATTACGCACGAGTATAATATTTTCTATGATAGATAATTTTTTTTAAAGAGTTAATCCTATCATTTGAAATGTTTAAAGAAATACAAAAGATACAAAGAAATACATACTTTAAAAAAAAAATAAACAAATATTTCATTACCTGACCCAAGTCACCTGGTGCTTGGCAAGAAATTGGTAAAAAGAAACAACAAAAAAGTCTTCCAGAGATAGTGCACCGCACTGTTTGTAATATTTTCACAAAAGCAATATATAAAAGGTACCTATAGCTGCTGCATCCATATATAATATTGAAAACAATTGCTCAGTATCAACACTTATATATAATAGAAAAAAAAATCTTAACCTTGTACACAGATTCATGTTATATTTTTTTTATCCTCATTCACACACAAAAGCACACTTCCTATATGTATAGTCACATGCACACATTCACATAAGTACATACATACACACATCAATATAAAATATGGAATGTTGAACATTTCTGTGGTGTCTACATATTTCCATGTATATTAATTTGTACATAAAGTTCTTTAACTTATAGACACAAAAATGTTAGATTAGAACACAATAGTCTTTCTTCAGTGTACTCGCGTGAAAGGTTTGTAATGGTATTAAACTTGACATTGGAAAGTTTTCTATAAATTCATGGCTGTTGCATTATTCTCGCTTATAGTTTCTCAAGTAAAGCTTCTACTACAAGTTGTAAAATGTTGTTTCGTGTTCTAATGCCAAAATATCAAGAATTGATAATTAAATTTATAGCATAATTTAAAAATACATATATATATATATATATAAAGAAGAAATAATAGGTTAAGCACAATTAGAAAAATTACAAATAAATTTGTACAAAAGAAGAAAATCTTTTAATATAACACTGGGAATTTTCGAATAAAATAATATTTAAATATTTATATATATACAAGTATGTGTATTTTCTTTAAAAGATAATAGACTTATTGTTAATAATAGAAGAAAAAAAATAGATAATTCCTCTGACTTTTGAGCTGAATTTATTGAGGTTCATATGGAAGCTCAAAAGCTGAGGAAAACAAGTGATTTTGAAAAATATAAGAAAATCGAGTTTCTTATTTATATATAACTCGAAATATGTGACCGAAAATATGAAGAAAATTGTGTCATATATATTTCGTGTCACATAAAAGATAAAGTAGTTGTTTTCTTTTCAAAGTCACTTGCTTCTGAGTTACTCATGTAATATAACCTTTCAACGGCATTGGTTTAAGGATCGTATGGTGTATAATTAGTACAGTTATCTCTTTTTCACTGGTTAGAAATTATTATTTAAATAGAAACTGTCTTTTCTGTTAATTAAAAGTTTTGATTTTCTTTGTAAAAAGAATATAAGTTTATAATATTTTTTTTAGCATCATACTATTACAAATGTTATCAATTACGTCCGCTCAATTTACTATGTAACAATGCAAAAGTATGCTATGTTTCTGAATATACTACATATTATTAGCCTCAAAATTTTAAATATTTATGCTACTTATGCCTAAATCTAATGGAATAGCATGGAGAAGTTATTAAACTATTTAAATAACACACTCTTCGTAAGTTGACGCTAGCCTTTTTCCTGTACCATGTTTGTACATACAACGATATTTCTGAAACGTGCACACTTTTCTTACCACACGTTTTCTTTTCCAAACTAAACACCAATTACATTTCGTTTATTTCTAGTGATTTTAAAACAACATGAATGTTGAGAAAGTAAGAAGAAATAGCAAATATATTTTTTTCAATTACATTGTTATAAATTATTAACAAAAAAAAAATTACGACATATATATAATTGCTAAAATGCAATTTTCAAAGAAAACTTACAACAATTATACAATACACTAAGACATCTTAATTTGCTTGCTGTGTTAACAGATTGAGAAGTTCATCGTGATCCATATTGTTCAATGTGTGAATATCAATATCCAAAGCGTTCGCTACACTCATCATATCCAAGCCGAAGGATTTCAACAGTTCAATGAAGTCCATTTCTTCACCTGAAATAAATTACGATAGAAAAAAAAATACATTAATTTGATAATTATATACTTTTATTCAAACTGCAGTTTATTGCAATTTAAAGTATATTTAATGTTGTCAATAGATTCGGTTGTTTAGGTTCTGTACTATTAGCTATATCTTTCAGTTTATATAATATTACTTCTCAAATAGATGGCTGAATTCCCAAATAATATCACTGAACCTAACTGTTCTTCCGTTGATTCCTTAACCTAATAATCAATTCTAAGATTCATCCGGGGGAATATATGAAGTCTATCCACACTCGGGCGTATAAAACTATATAATCGTAATATAGTCTAGCTTAGATATGTTATGAATAAAACACTGATATCCAGAATCTTGTTCATTCACTCTTTTATCATCACCATGACAACATGTCAACAGTACAGTCATTAATGGCCCTACTTCAGCAGAAATCCCTAAATTTCGCTCATTATCTGTATTTATATCATTACAAGAATATTATTCAGAACATTGGCATATTTCTGTATATATAGCTTGAATGAACATATTCTTTTCACAACACATTGAATCCTTCCTGAAGTGTTCGTCCTTACTAAATTACTCTGGACAAAATATCTTAGATCTGAACGTCTATTTACTTTTTTAAATGATTTCATAAATAATATTAAATATGGAGGCCACATCTGTTGAGATATATATCCAATTCATATAAAAAGATGTAGGATTGTAGAACTATTTACTTAGAAACGATATAAAACAAAAAGCACACATGATAGTGTGACCAAATCGTGACGCTGACTTGACTTAACAACTTATTAATGAGATGACCACACGACAATTGCAGCAATTGATTGCCAAACACATATTTCATAATAAAATACTAAAATAACATAACAATATTTTCAATAATCTTGGTCCTAAAAACGCTTCTACTCAAAATTTGCTTTGATATATCTTTCTAACGATTCTCAATAAACTGTAAACTCATCACTGTTGCCCAAACCAACCGTCATATTTTATATTCTGTCAAATCATACTAAATATCACACCCTATTTGTATTTCACATCCTAATACAATTTACAAGAAAACTCGGGCTAACCCAAAATTCACCCTTTCGTGAGTAACTTCACAATCCAAGAGTCTTGTACCTATTGTTGAAGGCCAAATTCACGCCTCCGTTTCTAATCCAAAGGATATCAGGGGTTCGTGTGAACCGTGTGTAAAAACATAGCGTTGATGGTGTTAAATAATCATGTCACTGAAGTGTAGGGAGTAAAATAATCCTTTATGATCGCACAGAGTTAGTCTATATTGAAATAAACCTTGGTCAACTAAATTTACCTCCAATATAGCAGTATTTGGTCAACTAGTAAAATTACTTCACGTAGATGGTCATAACAAAACCATAGCGTTTAACTTACGAGCTATCCATGAGCCCTCTTTTGGCGAAATTGAAATTGCCAAGCTTTCCGATTCGCTTTAAATCCATTATGAAAGAACAGCATTTTGGAAAAAAAATAAAATTAAAATAAAAGGTAAATAAAATAACAGAGTAGAGTCAATTTCCTTGCCCACTTTCCTTTCTCATACATGTTGACATTAATACAATAAAGTACAACGTTCAGTAGTGTAGAACCAATGTCACCAGCCTCTGAAGCAAGAAGATCATCGTTACTTGGACAGTATTTTGTATTTCTTCTTTAAAAGTCTTTGAAAAGTGAAAATCATTCAATATTGAGCAAACCTGAGTCCAAATTTAATTTCGGTTGTTTTCTAAGAAGAAAGTAATTTTTTCAAAAGATATTTTAAAAGTCACGTTATTCTCACAAAACCACCAAAATTAAGTTTAGACAGGTCTACTCAAATAAAGAATGAGTTTCATTTTTTTCAACAGCCCAAGTAACGGTAGTATGTCTTGTTCAGAAATTGACAACAGTGATTCCGCATTACGAGACGTTCCACTTCATAGCAGAAAAGATAATCTGAACGATGCTGAAAAGTAAGCTGGTCCTCATTTTACCTCTTTTTTTTTTAAAGTAATTTTACTCGTTGAACAAATACAGGCACATTGGAGGAGGTAAGTTGGTTGGCCAAAGTTTATTTCAACATAGATATTTTAACTGTACATGCTACCATTAACAGTTATTTTACGTCCTATACTCCAGTGATATGATAACTTAATGCCATCCAAGTAATGTTTCAAACTTAACATATTGTTCACATGGTATCCTTCACATGGAAGTTTCATTTCATCCTTCAAAAGCTCAGTACAAGACTCTTGGATTGTGAGGTTCGTTTGTACTCTAATAATAGATTGTACATCATGTTTCAAACCTTACCACGCATGGATTATTTAGTCATGGTTCTTTTCTGTACTAAGGATAGAATTAGTCAATAATTTTTAGTTATTTATACGGAGGCAGGCAGAAGCAACTCCCTACTTGAAAACAATTGTATTAATAAAGAATAAACATCAGAGAAGATTGATATAGTTAGCAATGGAACCAGGAAGGAAATAAATTTTCTTACACACAATCATATTTTTTGGTGTAAGAACACGATTATAAGAACATTTCACATGTCAAAAATCACGAAACACATTAATCGCCACAGTGAAGAGTCCCAAACATTTGGATCTTCACCATTATACACACCATAATGACAGTCCACTCAGTGTTGCCAAAGTTCTGCAGCCATCCTACTCCCCTCCCCACCTTTTCTGCAGATTGTGAAAAGAAACTGCAATATTGCGAGAATTAATAAAATTTCGTGATTTTGATATGTGGAATGATACCCGTAGTGCAATCTTGTACTTAAACATAAGACATAATTGTGTGTAACAAATAGCATTTCTTCCTAGTTACATCAGTATAGATAATTTTTATTACATAATTGTTTACAAATAGGAAGTTCTTTCTGCTGGATCCTCTACATATTAATTGGTGGACCAACTTATTATTAGAATAATTTTCTCCGAAGTTGCAGTCGTCTCACGGCCAACACTCCGACGTCCTACCAACTACGCCAAGCGGGAGCTGGAAACCAACGCTTTAACAATGTTATTTATCCTTAATAAGACAGTAGAAACGTTAACAGATGGCACCACGCTACTCAACAGAATGCTAAAAGATGGCACCACGCTATTTCCGTGATTCCTCATGACTGGGATTGACTCCTTTCCCTCCGTTACTTTCTTACTTCTCCGCGGTCCGTCTTTACTATTACTACAACTTAACCAAGGGAATTCTGTGGTAAAAACTAACTATGTTGGAGGTGGGCTAGCCTACCTTCAAGAAGAGATAGTAGGTAGGCCGTCGATACCGATTTCCACAGACACATAGACTCACAGATATGAGTACAGAGCATGGTTACATGTTACCGCCATTGAAAACAACATAAAATATTCCAATGTCAGGAAATTCTTACCCGTAAATGGATTGCGCAACTTCGGGCAAGAGTGATTACACTGAGGCCATGTGCACTTCTCAATGAATCTGTGACGGCAGTGATTGTGTTGTCTCCAACTACCTTCTGTTTGAGAACTTCCAACAGACCTTTCTCCTCGATTTCGTCCTCTCCGTCCTGAAATATATAAATATTGATATATTACTAAAAGAAGGGAACAATTTATGGAAAAAATGAAAATAAAAGAGGAATAATTTTTACGTGAATAGTACTACAGTATTTTTCACACCAACAGGCGCAAAGTTTTTTTCTTTTTTTGCTATATTTCGGCACATAATAAAGCCGTTAACGAGCAGAACGACAGAAAGGACGACAAAGCAGTACAATAATAATTTATAATGAATGGAACGATAGTGGTACTACCTGCTGGACGACATATGAACTTATGGAACATAAACTAACGTATTTCGTGTAAATATCGGGATTGAATTGTGTAAGATATTGTGTTGAAAATGTGTGATAAACACAAATGGAAAATGAAAGTGTAGAGAAAATTGGTATATACTGGTGGCCCTGGAAATAGATGGGGTTAATGAAGATTTAGATCGGGTTTCGTTTTTGAGCTCAAACCGCGAACGAAGGCCCTACTAGTCTTCACTCTCCTGCCCCTGTGAGTCCTATATTTTTGCTCGTTGCCGAAATGTTGAAAGAAAAGCTTTACAAGGATGTGTATTACTGTTCATGAAAATATCTTATCTCCTTTATCTTAAACGTTACCTTAAGTGAAACTTTGGAGTGTGAAATGCAACTAGGTCGGGTCATATTTCGCCTTAAACTTTTATATAACTAACTAACTCTATGGCTTATGGAACTCGCAAGTTCATCGCCGTAGTAACAAACGTTCGACATTGGATTCTATCCTGGGCAATATCAAGCCAGTTTTCATCACGAACACCTACTTCTCGAAGATATCTTCTAATATTGTCCTCCCAACGACGTCTCGGTCTTCCCAATGGCCTCTTTTCATCGGGCCTTCCAACCAGGATAGAATATAATCTTCGTTTTTCCCCCATCCGAACTATATGCCCTGCCCACCTTAGTCGTCTCGATTTCATTATTTTTACAACATCTGGTGAATCGTACAGTTCGTGGAGTTCTTCATTATGCAGTCTCCTCCACTCTCCAGTCATCTCGTCCCGTTTCGACCCATATATCTTTCTCAAAACCTTATTTTCAAATACACGTAATTTATGTTCATCTGCTAGGGTCGTTCTCCAACTTTCGCAACCGTAAAGTATTACTGGCTGAATAACCGTTCTGTATATTTTCAATTTCAATTTCCTTGATATTAATCGCCAGGTTAGAAGTTTCTGGACTGAATAGAAACATGCGTTGCCCGATACTAACCGACTTTTTCTTTCTTCCGTGACCTCATTTTTGTTTGTTACGTATGCTCCCAAGTATTTAAATTTGTTTACTTTCTCTATGACCTCATCCCTAATTCTTATGTTTTTGTTTCCTTCATTCCCTGTGTTTCGAATTGTTATCATGTATTTTGCTTTATCTATGTTTACCTGTAGACCTATCTCATCGCACGCTTGTACTAAGACATCAGTGTTGCTTTGTAGTGCATATATATCGTCCCCTATTAAATCTACATCATCCGCGTATACAAACAGTTGATTCAAACCATTTAATGATAGTCCCTTTTTGTCCCCTTTAATTTTTAAAATCGCATATTCTAACGCAAAGTTAAACAATAAAGGTGACAAGGCATCGCCTTGTTTCAATTCGTTGCGAATCTTGAAACTATCTGGCATATTATTACCTATCCGCACTCTGCTTAAGGAGTCGCTGATATTCTCACTAGTTGAACCAGTCTTTTCGGAATTCCAAATCGTATCAGGATACTGTATAACTTTTCCCTTTTGATAGAATCATATGCTTTCTTAAAATCAATGAATAGCTGGTGAACCGTCCCATTGTATTCCCATTTCTTCTCCAAAACCGAGGAGAATCCACGAGCCATGTGCTACTATTTCTTGACATGTTCTAGCGGTGTAGAGTTGTCAGCTCTATGACCTCGCAGTAAAGACAGACATTCAAGATGTCGTGCTTTGTCCATCTCTGAGCCTTACCGATGTCATTCATCCTCAGCCTCAGAGTGGTAATGGTGATGCTGCTTCCCCTCACCATGATATTTTTGTTCGGGGTTATCTTCCCCTAGCCTTTGTAGATCCCTTTATCAATTGCAAGGCAGCAGTCCTGGTTTTGGTCCGCCCCGGATTATTTCCGGTACCCACCATAGCTGGTCGGCATTCCCCTATCCGCCACCTGGGGAGGCGCCTGGTGGGAGACCAGTAACTCCATAAACTTTTAAATAGCATTTGGAAACTATTGTTCTTATAAGTTATAAGATACTTATTAAGTATCTTATAACTAAATTAGATTTGGGAAGAAACTAGGTGAATAAAACTTGTAACAAGGAATGTAAAAACGAAGAAAAATAAGATATGTTGATAAAGGTATTACAGTAGGCTCTTTCTAATCCGGCACGTTCGTGACCACGGCCGTTCCCGATTATCGAACGTCAACATAGTTTTAACGGGAACACCAAATAAAAATTAATACAAGACAGTACAATGATATTTAAAAGAAGTTGTACATGTAATAAGGTGCTTTGTGGCATGAAAAAAATACACATGAGCGTTACTCATTAAAAAAAAAAAGAAAAGTCTGATTTCACGTCACACAAGATCAACAAACGCCCGAATCCACCCGAAAAAAAAAAAATGCGAACGAGAGCGGCTCAATCGGTGCTGGGTTACAAAATGTGGCAAACCGAAGAATGCCGGATTAAAGAGAGCCTACTGTAATTAACAAGCCAAGCAGCTCGATATATCTTCCTGATTAGTAGATAACTAGCATATGATATTATTTTTTAAATATGAAACTAAATTTTCAAACTACCTGAAAATAATACTAAGCCCATAAAGCTTCATACCTTTGGAAAGAATTAATTTTGCTCAACACATTCCGACTGAAAACGTATATATTACTCCAGAACTCGACTCTGTCTGAAATAATTAATTATATTTTGTATATTTATCATATAAAACCATAATATGCATAGAAAGGGCAAATAATTAAATTATAAAAAAAAGGCAAAGAAAGATATCAGAATTTGTAAGTTTTATATTAGTTAAAGAATGTAAAACTCAAAAATAACATAACAGTGACAGAGAACGTGTACCTTTAACAGATTTCCAGGTGTTGCATATAGCCAAAACACTGCTTGACTTGGTAAACCAAGGTAAGTAAAAACTCATCGTGACTTATAAATAACAAGTTAATCAAATGTTGTGACGATTTCAAGTAAATAACCGAGGTTACTGCAATCTGCTATGTCACGGACAGTAAACCTTTATATAGAAGAAGTGTTGTCAAACACGCGCCCTACTTCGATCACCTTTTTTCATACAAGACACATCAAAGACGACATCATGTTCCAAGTAAGTAACACTGTCACTCTGATTTGTAGCTAATAATTTCCGTGGTTGCCTAAAAACTCGATTCCTCATTTGCAAAGCCTTGGCTATTATTCATTTTCGTATTAATCCTTCCAATTCAAACATTGTCAAACTTACACACGTTCTCAAAAAGAGTTTTTGTATTTAATTTAAAAATATATGTATTTAATTTCAATGCAACCTGGTACAACGATTAGTCCTATCAGCGTTTGTCGCCAGTCGCCAAATTCTAAAAGAAAAGTTAACTTGTTTAGTGTTTGAAACAATGAATTATTTCTTTTGTGAGTATAACGAATATGGCCAATGTTTAGGTTACGATCACGACATTCGTCCGAAGTAGCTATGTATTATTATTATTTGGAAATACGAACATCATTGAGTATTTATTCGTGGTGTAGGTTATTGGTGTTAGGAAAACGGTAAAGCAAATATTTTTATTTAATCGTTACATTAATTTAGCTTCGTAGCATAACTGGAATTATTTAAAGTGCAATCATAAAATGTCAAAGCGTAAAAGATACAAAGAATTGGCTCATGCTCTAAGCTAAACGTGTACAATATTTTGTATTTGAATTTCATTTAAGGCCTTTTGATATCTTTGACTTGGGTCAAAAAGGTATATAAGGAATATTATTACTGTGTATAAAGAAGCTTTAGAACTCTTTCTCAGCTGAATAGTTAACGCTCTCGCTTTCGGTTAAAGTGGACCTGGGTTCAATTCAAGGTGTGTAATCAACAATTTGTCTGTGCTGATTTAGTATACCGTGAAGATAAACTAATTAAATAAGGGAGCCCCGAACTCTGGTCACAAAAGTCAGAAAAAGCTGAAATGCAAGTCTTTGTACTGACAACGCAAAAACGAATTGAACGATTTGGACCGCACGATAGAATTGTCAACTTCACCGTGTGCCAAGAAATTTTCGTGGAGCAATTACATAACACGTCAAGGATATTTTCAACCGAATTGTACTACTATCATACATCAATGAAGTACATGGCGCTGATCCAAAATTCCTTTGAGGATCGGGTAATTTCTCGAAACTGTGGCTACCCAAATCACCTGATTTGACACCGCCAGACTTCTTTCTGTGTCTTAAGCCAAACGTGTACGTTACACGTCCTTCGATATTGGACGAATTGCACGAGAACGTTACACATGTAATCAGCGGTATTAACAACAGCATACTCCGACGAACGACCAGGAATATGGAACGACGTATCTACCGGTGTCTTCAGGAGGTGGGAGATTTAATATAAAGTTAAGTAAACTATCATATCTATATTAAAATTCAGAGGTAATAATTTGTTGCTAGCATTGTTCACAAATATTGATAATAAATTGTGTCAGTTTTATGTGACTCACCCTGTATTATCACAACATACTAAAGGGGTCATATCAAATGGGACTAAGTGCCGTTTTGGATTACATGAATATACCGTAAAATAAGTGTCTTAGTCCAGTGTCAATATGCTTACAATTGCATATTTACCATGTACTCATCGACCGAGGTAGTCATGTGGTCTGAGACGTTAGGCCACCGTCTCAAAGAATGCAGGTTCGAATCCCACCTGGGCCATGGATGTTTGTGAATTTTAACAAGCATTGGACTCATATAATCGTGAGAGGCCTAAATCAAAGTTACTAAAACGGTCCATACAAATAAAGTTTACCCTAAGTTTTCACCATGTATCTAGGGTGTCCGTGTAGCTACTCTTCATATTAATATAATGATTATTTTACCTTTTCTTTTCTTCCCTCTGGCTCTTTCTCCTCTCACACGATTCTTTCTCCTGTTCTTCCTCCCATGTTTCTTTCTCCTCCTCTTCTTTCTCCCTCCTTCATGCACTGGTTTCTCTTCGTCTGGTAACTCGTGTCGTCTTGAAGTTGAGTTGCTGAGAATGGTGGTTCGATTGCTCGCTGGAACTGTTACATTGACAAGAGGTTTGTGGCTTCCCGATCTGACCAGATTTCGGGCAGATTTTATATTATTCGTTACAGGAGCGTCTCCTAACATCGACAGAGTAGCACTGGAAGAGGAAAATACGTTACATAGTAGATTCTTTTTGAACTTTTAGACGCGATGAAACAAAACTGATAATACAATGGGGAAAGTACAGCTAATAAACTTTTACTATTCTGGCAACTGGAAACCACTTCATGTAAGTGGTTTCTACGTCACTTTTAAATTAATTTTCTTTGGAAAAAATCTATAAATTGACCTTGTTAATAAGGATATAAAAGGTTGTTAGCAGATGAAACATCCACTTTGACACAAGTAATTCGGAATCTATTCTAAACTGTAGGTTCCACTCACTGTAGGATGCAAACCAATAGCAAATCAATATCGGTTCACCTTCCCCAGAGAACCACGGGTCGTAAATTTGTCTCCGGGTAGAATACTTCTAATTATTATTATCAGCCCCAGCACCATTATTATTATGTATGTATTTTTAATGGAAGAGTGACGTCTGGGCTTTATTGGACCTGTACTGTAGGGGGCGTGGAGACCTGAGGATACTCGATTATTAGCCACCCAGATTGTGGTGTAAGATAGTACGAATTAAGATTTCTTACAAAAGTCTCTAAGAACCAGAAAATGATGGTGTGTTCGGGATGAAATACGTGTTTTACCTGATAACGACCCATGTATGATTCTCAAGATGATCATTTTGTAGACTTAAAGAACCAAGTCAAAATTAAGTGCTGTACTACGAGTACTTTCCAATGGCCTATCAGTGGCATGTGTGCGGCGTATGTATGATTCAAGGCCAGAATTGTAATCGCCAAGTCTTTGTTTTGCGTGATATCCCGAAAACCAGTGGTGTGTTTCAGCCCTGGCGGCGCCAGGGCACTTTTTCTCATGGTCTGGCTCCGCCAGGGTACTTTTTTAAAGACATATTTTAGTTTTCCTTGTTTTTAATTTGAAATTAGAGGTTTGGATCAACCACATGAATGTGAAACTAATTTCTGATCGAACATATTCTTTCTAGAATTACAACAGTATGTTGTTTATTTCAACTTTGAGAGAAAGTGCATTGTGGATATCAGATCTGGCGGTTTAAGGGTATGTTATTAGCGAGGGCAGGGTCAATGAAAGCCCGTTTACGGTCTAGTAGTGGCAACTGGTAAGGCAATGAAATAATTCTTTGGTCGGTATTTGCGGGGCATCCACCATTCAAAACAGTCTTTTTAATAAAAATTTCAGCCGCCTGTTATAAATGTTCTCTTAACAGCAAGGGTATCCCTAAGTCCGTAAATGCAGTCATTCAACCGCTACATTTGGCTGAACTGAAAAGCGTCTTGGAAACTGTAAATATGATACCCGCTTTTCATCTCCCCCCCTCCATACTTTCAGGTTATTTTCTTGTTAGGACGAAAATCGGCGGTATATGACACAGGCAAGTTGAAAAAAATGTGCCAAATTGGACAGAGAGATTATAGTAATATCTGTTGTTGTACCAAGTAGGAAACAAACATCTTGTGTGCGGATGGAATGTGATCCCACGAAGGAAAGATAACATGGTTCGTCTCTAGTTGACTAGCATGAATAAGCGTGGAAAAGGAGGAACTGGGGGAGGAGTAACGGTATATCTATTCGACAGATAGCAGGTAAAAGTAATAATCGATTTTGAAGCTTGAAACAAGACGAGATGCAGTTGTCATCAGTTGCTACAAAGGACAGGAGAAACGGATGGGTATCTAAGCAACGACAAATGATAAGGCTTCCTCCGTGAAGATGATCTAAGGTTAGCTATTTTCCGTTTGCATAAACAAACCAGACAATCATAATCAAAGATAATTTTCAATTTTTCAAATCGATTTTCCACTAAGGCTTATGGACAGAGACATATGGAGGGAAATATCCATGATCTTGTCATTAGATACAGTCCCGACGTTCGTCTGGTGAGACCAAGAAAAGATATGGAAGATTCTTCTCATAAATCCTGTTCAGGAATGAAGATACCATTTGTTTCTTTGTATTAAAAATTGAAATCAAACGGACGGAGTAACCGTAACACAGGTATTTGAATGTTGGCGTAATATTCGAAAGATCCTTAGTTCAAATCCAGTGGCCAGCCATCTTGACTGAAGTTTTCCACGAGTTTTCAGTTTCATAAGGCAAATGCTGGGTATAGAACCTAACAATAAGACCGTTGCCGCTTACTCCCTTATATGCTTGTTCGAACGCTTCCTATCAATCAGCTATAATGCCAATCGAAGAACCGTAAGTCCCAAATAATAATAATAATAATAATAATAATAATAATAATAATAATAATAATAATAATAATAATAATAATAATAATAATAATAATAATAA
>JAGDQP010004280.1:31090-63537 GCA_022664845.1 Lepisma saccharinum
TCGAACCCTTCCTATCAATCAGCTATAATGCCAATCGAAGAACCGTAGTCCCAAATAATAATGAGAAGAAGTAAAAACTACCAAATGGGAAAACATTAATAATACTTTATCTTTTAAGAAACGGAAATTTTTAGAATATTTAAGAAATAGTATAATAGCAACGCTCTAACCGTTAGATCTATAGTTTTCAACATTCAAAATTTATAAAACTTATAAATTACAAAAAGGAAGGCAGAAGAGATAGTTTACTGCACATATTTTATTTGAGACTTACGAATAGGGTTTAGGACGGAAACGGTTATCCTTATTAGGAAATATTAGGTTCCATTCCGCCATTCGCCAGGCGAGACAGGAAACCGCGGAAAACCTCAGCCAGGATAGTCGACCACTCTGTTTGAACCCAGGACATTCCAAATTACGTCCATGAATATGATGTACGTGTTCTGAATGTCCACAGTACACCAGGAGTTGTTCGCATCGAACGTAAGGAGGCGACCTCCTAAGTAAGAAGACGCAACGTAATAAAATTAAAAACATTGAATACATATAACATGGGTTTAATTAAGTTCACGATTGAACTACCTCCCTATTGAACGAAACAACTTTTTCACTGGGACAGGGGCAAAGCGTTCTGCTGCTCAGTTGTTTGTTGTTGGTAATACTCTTTTTTTTTTTTTTTCATTTCCCTCTTACTTCAGTTACTTGAACCACTGGCTGAATTTCTTAGAAATTTTCTGCTGACTATAACAATGCCAAAAAGAAAACAATACCTTGTTTAATAAAACTGGATGCGCAACATAAGGAATAGTTTAAAAATTTCGATAAAATATCAATATATGAGGTGAAAAGGGTACTTTTTATTATTAATTAGATTTTCTTTTCTTTCTCTCTTTTTACGCAACAATGGACACGCATTTCCTTTGCTCCCTGGACCAGGGAATATTTTTGCAATTTTAAAAATCAGTAGTGGATAAGCCACCACTGTGATTAATTATGTGTATTTTGCATTTGAAATATTCTCGTAAATATATTAACCCAGAATTCCACTTTTGAAATATATCAACCCTCAAAAACAAAATAAGTTTCGCAAATTCCCTCCCCACTCTTTCCTAGTCTTTTTTATTATAATTTCTTTATGCTTAACAGGTTACATAATACCCCAACTCACAAGCTGATTTTAGTAACAGTTGGTAACTAGGGCGCCAGGCAGTTGATTTTGGGGTATCTAGAAGTTGGTTTTGGGGTCCGGGTGTCTATCGCTTCAGGGGGAAGAGGGGACGAGGTATGTCTGGGTGTGAAATTGGCGTTTCCAAAAAAAATCTAATAGCGGAGGAAGGTACGGCCCCTACATGCGTCCGCCGCCAGGCCACTTTATTTTTTAGAAACACAACATTGCCGAAAACTAACACATTTCAGAAGAATACTAAAACCATCTGCAGCATTTCAATTTAAGAATAATTTAACAAATTTTACGTAGCAATAAGCAACACCAGAGGATTGAAAAGAAATGTATAACTTTGTAAGTTGAAGGTCATGATCAAGGTGAAGAAATGAAGATTGTCTACTGAAACAGTTCATTACGCGTCCTTTGAGTTGTTACATGGTAACTTACATGAATGCGATACGACATGTAGGGTCTTATCCTTTATCCTGTATAAGTTACATCCCTCATAACTCCCTTGTCGCTGTTCGCATTTCATTCCCCTTGAGTATATTGGATTCCAGAACACTTAAGGTGCTCTGTGGGACAACAACGAAACTAATACCCTGTGACAATTAAAAAATTCCAAGAAAGCTGAATTCATTGCTATCAAGCTACTATGATGTACACTTTTAAACATGTGAGCAATTCAACCACATACTTTTTTAATTGCATATCTTATTTATTTACTTAATTATTGAGTTTGATACTATATAAAGTGCATCCTAGTTTGCTATTTTAAAAGATATGATCAAAATATAACACATACCGGTATCAGAAAATACAATATGAGCATATTGGAATGAAAAGTACTTTTATCATATTACGTACTGTTTCAAAACTTTGTCAAATGATTTAAAATGTTTTTTAACAGCATGACCCACATAGCAAAATGACGTCCCAGGGATATCGGGATGTCCGTAGGACGTCCTGTTTAAGTCCCGTTTACATCCATGGGACGTGTAGTTATAATTAATCCTTCGTATAACTATACGAAGGCATATCCTTCGTATAGTTATAATTAATTAAATAATAATAATAGTAAGGTCGATTTAATTTATAGAAATTTCAGGTAGGTAATCCCGCACGGCTTTCCGGGGGACATCCAGGGGACCTCCATACAGGATGAACTGTTTGTATTGCCCACAGAGTAATCCCACAGACGTCCTTAGGACATCGCTATGGGAGCTTGAGAAATCTGACGTTAATGGGATCTAAATGGGACGTCCCAGGGATGTACTCTGCTATGTGGGGACATGAACGATATTTATATTTCAATGATATTTAGGTACAAATTACTATACGAAAATCACAACCAATCTTATTGTTTTAGTCGAAGGTCCAATCATGGTTACTCGAATCAAAATTCTTAATTTAATTAACATAGTACTAGGTATTAACCGAAAACAAAGCTAATGCAACTAGGGGATATAACATTATAATCAAATTTGGCGTTAAAATATTAAAAGACAATGCTACCTTAAACATTCAGTAACAAAGAAAACTAGAAATGTTGCTTTGATTGCCATCTATCGACAGATACTGGCACACAGTGTCAAATTTGTACAATTTCCAGAGAAGTGGAAATTTTTTTCTCAGAACTTAAAAACAACGTATTTTTATATCCGTTCATATCCCAGGCTTGGAGGGTATTTCGGAAAACAGAGCCAGGGAAGATTGTCGCAGAGAGAGGGGAAATTCCAACCATCCCCTGCTTCAAATCGAATACTTCTGGCACCATTTTCATCGATCGTGTGGTGACTTGGTTTTTGTGAGATAAAGAAACGGAATTTTTTGTTCTGGGACGGGGTTGATGTGTAGCTTATGAGATTGTGCAGAGAACTGATATCTACAAGCATGGATATACGTTTATTTATGAGAAAGTAGCCATACTGGGGCACGAAGTAAATAGTCGTGGACAGTGTAAAGTTCTTGAAAGTAACAAACATAGAGTCGCTCCATTACATAGATATACGCCCCCGTAAATATAAGCAGTATCAACAAAGATTTTGATTTGCCCTCATAATGGCAAGCCAATAAGGCAAGTAGCAAAGGTGTTCATTTTCGTCAAACATCACCCTCACATTCACGTTTCAATTTCGTCCTCACCCACACATCTTGACTCAGCCCTTGTAGCGACCCATTTTCGTTTGGTCGCAACATATCATACTCTCTCCCCTTTTTTTTGTGTGTGTGTTTTCTTTTATTTTCTTGTTCGTGCTTTGTCGGCGATATTTTTCGTCTTCGGTTTTCTTCAAAGAGTTTTATTTGTCCAGATGACAATGAAGATTAGCCATACAAAACATTCCTTTCATTGTTGGTTGGTGGGATTTTATCTTTATTGTTTCTTCATTTTATTATTGAATATTTCTTTCCATATTTTATTACGTTATTTTCTTCAATAATTTCTATTTCGTTGAAAATTTTCAAAAACAAACAAAAAGATCTGATTGTTGTTTTATTTTTCCTTGAAAATCTTTAAAAACAAACAAAAAGATCTGATTGTTGTTTTATTTTTCGTTGAAATTTTGGTGGTAAGCCACACTCCTTTCCTCTCCCGGTTGTCTAGTTTGATTCTCTTCGCTGATTGGCTGAGGGCCAGTCAGTAGTTAAAACATGGTCGTCGAGTAGGAAAGGCTGCTCAAAATTTACGCTGCCTCCGAAAATTATATAAAAGCAATATTATAATGCAGCCAATGTCCGGAAAGTTTATTAATATATAGAGCAGCATAGTCTGGTAAATAACAAAATAACAACAACAACAACAACTCCATGCCTTTTATAAAAGGATCTGTGAATCGAATGCTGCAGTTTGGCGTCTTACCCCCTCCATATTGGCCTTGACCGGGAGTGGACGAGACGAAGCATTTTTATGGCAGTTTGTTTGTGTGAAGTGGTGTTCATCAGTGTGTGAGGTGATGTGGTATATGTGACGTGTGCAGTGGTTTCTTCTAGTTTTTGAAATTAATAAAAATATAATTTCAGTGTTATTGATAGCCCCTCTTTCTGTGTGAGTACAATTAATTCAGTGTTTTATTCTTATGAAATTGGTGTGTTTTTTCTGTGAAGTAATGTGCACCGTAAGAATGTCTGCTTAATTTGATATGCATCGGGGCTCGGTTATCTAAATTGAGGTATGTATGTTTAATGTCTTCAAATTTCTCTTTCTCTCCCAGAAACCCAAGTCTGTTTCACCTACATTTATTTAGCTAAATTTCAGCACATTAAAATTTTGGTTCGTATGTTGAAACATTTTTACCTTGCACTATAGTTGATGCGACGCTTCAAATGCACGTTATTTTTCCGTTCATCATTTTTGTTTACTCTTTTGGTACTAGTATGTTTGAATTGCACAAAATCTCTACATATCCGTTTTTGTTAACCGTGAGATTCAACGTTTTTCCTGTTTTATTTTGGTATTTTGCAAAGTTTAAAGCTTCTTCGTTATGTGCGCAACCTTTAGAAAATATCAAACTAAATTATTGCCCTGTAGCTACATTGTAAATAAAAATCTTTTCTTTGAAAGAAATGTTATTCATCTGTAATTGTGGAAATTTTGGTTTAACTGGGCTAAAGTTTAGAATGTCTACTGCGTTTTGAAAAGTAAAGTAATTTATTTCTTCTGGAAAATAAGTATGTGAATTATATTCTCTGTATTTGGACAGAGCATTTCTGTATATAATTAATTTACCCTTTTGTTATGTGAAATTTACATCATCTTCAATGCTCATTTTGATGTTCAAGAGATTCTCTTCGGAAACTTTTTTTTCTCAAGAAAATGCAGCAATCAGTCTTTTGCCTTGCGTTTGTCATTTTTTAAGTAAAAATAAATTTTTCCAGATATTTCTTGTGTCAGGGTTTCATTATGATTTAGGTAGATTACCATCACGGTGGTATTGCAGGAAAGGTTCCCAACCTTTCGCTATTTCAGTCCGCAAAGTGTTAATTTAATTATATGTGAGAAAGTAATTGCAGATGAAGTTAAAGTTTTATATTTGATCTAATGCTTCAGCAATCTTTAGAGAGTAGTCAAATTAGTTCAGTGCATCCAAATTTTCGTGTTTAATATTAAGGCAGTGTTGAGCCTTGTACTATTTTAGGGGCCTAGTTGCGTTAGGTGTAGCTTTTGTGTTCTGCTTTCTTGCGGGATGTTCTCGCTTGCGTCCCCCCCCCCTTTTTGTGGGGGGAATGCTTTACTTCGTGTTTTAGCCTTCTGCTTTTTCCAACTTTCTGCATTTGGGCACTTGTTTCGGGCTTCTTACATGCATGTTTTGTGTACTAGACTAGTGTATGTTCTGTCTTCGATGTGGCTGAATCAGGGTGCTGATGGGTAGGTACACTCCCTGCCTTCAGGTCCGATAGCGGTTTTTCTTTTGTTTTGTGCCCTCTCCTGTGGCGTAATGTCAGCTTATCTCCAGTGTAGGTTCGACCACGTTGAGTTTGGGTAACCCCCCTTTCTGCAACAGGGTGCCGCGGGCCCCTGGTTTGCTGATGAGTCTACCTACTGTAGTTGGAGCAGCCTGTTGGGACATTACACCCTCTAGTTCCAACTTTACTCTCACCCTCACATCTTCCCTCAGCCCTCACCCTCACGTTCAAACTTTGCCATCACCTTCACGTTCAAATTTTGCTCTCACCCTCGCGTTCAAAGTTTGCCATCACCTTCACGTTTAAACTTTGCTCTCACCCTCACATTCAAACTTTTCCCTCACCCTCACGCTCAAACTTTGACCTCACCTTCACATCTTCAATCAGCTCACACCTTTATGTTGCAACCTTTGCCTTCAGGCTCACGTGGCAAGAATGAGGTCATATGAGGATAAGATTCGCCCTCATGAAGACCACCATCGTGTGGTTAAACACCTATGCCCAAGTAGTGTTGAAAGAAATTTTCGAAACAAAATAATAAGAATTGTTTTCATGCTTTTTGGTATTAATAGTTTTAAATGACAAAAGTCCTGTCTCAAAAGATGTAGCATTTTGTTAAGCGTGTATGAACTTTAACCGTTTTGGTAAGAAAGCATCAACATTCACAGAAAATGGCTATCAAAACTGGAAGTAAACTGTACATTATGACCGGATTGGATGCTCTAGATTGGGGTTTCAATACATGAAAAAACAAAATCCCATATTGAAGCCATGACAATGTGGAAAATGACCAACGGATTCTTTCTTCAAAGTTCCAAACTTGCATAATCTAGTGAGTTGTTATAAATGAAGAAGGGGTGGGGGGATACTAACACCAATAATTGCTTGTAAGTATTCAGCTGCTACGGGTTTGGGTAGAAATACAAAGCTTTTATCCCTGGTTGGGATGATATTCGGAATCAATAACCGGGGATGAAATTCTCAGGCACCAAGAAAAATTTCCGGTATCCCCCTGGCAAATCGAATACTATGTGGAATGTTTATTTATAAATCTATATAGAATAAAAAACTTGGTGTCACCACATTGTTCAGCTTACTAGACTTAAAATGTGTAACCTTCGTCCATTTTCTACGGCTCTCAGTGTACCTTGAGAATAGAATCTTAAATTTAGAGTTTTTAATCGACTTACTTGTCCAACTGAGTGGTGTTACTGAAATCCACTGTATGACCACTACTATAACTGCTCCCAGATGCAGGGTAATTGTTAACGTGTTCCTCCATTTCCCAACAACGTAAAGCGTAAGGTAATGATATGTCGTTGACTCGAATATCCTGCCAATCCTTCTTCGTAAGAACAGTATGAGAAATGCAAGAAGGAGCAAAGACGGCCCTGAAATAATAGTAAATGAAATATATAATCATACAACAAAATAAGCTAAAGATGTTACGTCATTGTGTGGTTTAAGAAGTGGAAACAACTTGAAATAACATCAAATAGTAATATTGTAATTCAGTCCAATATTTGCGTTTTGTACAATACAGCTGTTCAAAATATTCAACTTTCTTTGCTCTTTTCTTTTAGGTCTTTTAATAGTAAAGCTATAACAAAAGGAACCTTCTATTCCCGCTCATGATGTCCGTCCGTCCATGTCCAGAAATTAAAATATCAGGAACTACAAGGTATAGAGAGATGTTTGAGATGTCGTTAGAAAGGTCTTGGTTAAACTAACTCAGAGACGTCAGAACTGTCTTGATTGGTGCAGTAATTCAGTGTTACCAACCCATTTTTTAAAAAGAAGAAACAATTATTCACCTTGCTTCTATTCAGTTAGTTCTAGCTGCATTAAACTTGGCATAAACATTATTCGTCACAATAGAAAAGTGCTGTGGATTTTCCCAAGCCTAAGCACTGCAGTTCTCAGTGTTGCCAGCCTATTTTATAAAAAAATAATCATTCCATAGCTAAAATGCTATGAAGGGACCAAAACCTTCGTAATTGTTAGTAGAATCGCATTTCTAACTTGTTTATTTATCGTATGATACGAACACGAATACAAGCCGTCCGTCCACACAAAGTACTGGCTAATGAATGTGTACTAATTACAATTAAAAATTATACCTTCAACAATACACAAGCAAGTCTAAAATATGATTTCAAAATTATCCATTACTAATATCTACATGATTTATTATATTCTTTCCCACCACCCTTTCCAAGGACCATTTGTATTAATTTCATGTGATTAATATGAAGTTGGCGGGAGCAAAAAATTGATGACCATTACGTTTTTATTTATTTATTTACTTATTTTAAAACCCAGGACAAAAACTTTAACTATTTAATTGATTTATGTAATATCGTCGTTCTTTTGCAAAGCAACGGCACTGTCACCTAGCGGAGCTTGGATTATAAAGACGCACACAGCGCCTCGTGGCCACTACAGGAACTAGCAATACCGTACTCAGTAAAACGGGAAATTTAGAAGAAAAACTATTGACTTATTGATTATTTTTATTAATTTACTCATGTCTGATTGTTCTGATGGCGGCCCAATAGAAAAATATCAACGGTGCCGCCCATTGAGAAGGATGAATATATATAACGAGTTGTTATTTACATCCTAAACAACCATGGACTTTATAAGAGCAAAATCTGTTAATATTTGATGCAAGCGACACTCCGATTTGAATCTGAAACAGAATATATGATTTCTGAAATTAACAGTGTGATATTTCTTATCAATAACGTGATAGTTTACCCACAACTTTATCAAAAAAATTATACAACTTTTAGTTAAACCAAACATTATTATTTTTGTAAAGTAAGATAAAAATAATTAATAATCCACAATATTTCGTTTTGTCCACTAGACTTTGTCGGGTAAAATTCACTCACAGACAATGCAGTGTGGTTGGAAACAGATTGACCACAAGGTGGGGATGTGACGTCACCTGGTGACGATGAAAAGTAAACAAACATAACGTCAGAGTGAGCTGTACGTGCCCTGGTACATAGAAACTTTGCTCTATTTTCCAAGAGTAGTCTGCGACAACATGTCAAGATGGATCTCTAGGGTCAGTATTACCGTCTCACACCGTTTTTGAGCGTGTTTGGTAACCCTGTGTTCTCCTGTTTGTTCATAGTATTCAAGTGATATTCGTGAACTCTCTTGTGAATGTTTATTTCTCTTTCCTCTAACATACTGCTCATATCTCAGAAGTATTTATCATACCTCTCTAGTCCCTGTTTTTTTTTTTTTTTTTTTAATTGTGTCGAAGAATGGCTAGTTTCAACGCCTAATTTAATCGCTCTTTTGTTCATTTATCTTGTAAATAGCTTGCCGTTTTGTGAAATACAACAATGGAACTCTAATCTATGATTGGTTTAATTCCGGCTTGGCCAACAATATTCGTTTCTATTTACTCCGTAGCGCATCTTTGAAAGTGTCAACAATTGTTTAAAAGTATTGAAAATGACTAGTGCAATAATGCTGAAGGTATTGTAATTCATGCTCTATTTGTTGAGGTGTAGAAGACAATAGTATTGTTCTACGTTTAACGTAGATCCATATATTTCTTTCCTGTATGGAAGAATGAGTAATGGTTAGTTTTCCGGCAGTAGGTTTACGGAAAGTTCATCCGTGACGAATATGTTATTATTTCTAATTATGTATAAAGATGGTGACTTGAGTACTTAGAGAACTTAAATCTCAAAGTTAATATGACATGGTGTTTCACCAGCAATATTCAGGAAAGTATTTGACCCAAAGCTTAGCAAACATACTAATAAAATTATATAAATACATGACTTTATATCATTCATACATTTATAATATTTGGGAATCCAGTGGCGTACACGAAATACAACAACAGAAAATCGAATTTGATATTCGAATTCGAAAGTAAACTAATTTTCTATTTCTCTGGAAAATCAATTGAATACAAATAAACTTTTAAAGAACACTTTTTTTTAAAAAAATATTTCCAACGGTTTGGCAATATGACAAGTAATTATTATTGGCTCAATATTACGTCAACAATTTTGTCCATAGTTCCAAAATTACTATATTAACCCTTGAAACGAAAAGCTGAAGTATGGTAGTGCACATAAGGAGATGAATTATGATATTTAGAAAAAAATAATGGGGGATTTGAAAAGCGTCTTTAAGAGGAACAAAGTTACAAAACTTTTAATTAATAAAAAAGGGGTTCATTTTCATGTTATTGGAATATTTATTGAATTCTTATATACTATTGAAAGAAAAAATAATTTAATAAATAGCAGTTATCAAAGCTAATAGGGTTAAAATAATTATTATTTTTAATTTCCCATGTAATATTTGAAGTTTCAAAATCGTTTTTCATCTAGGGATATTTCTTGAACTACAGTGGGTTTCCCAAATATAATTCAATTTTGCGTATGTAGTTGTGTTATTCGACTTTTCAAACGATCATGTTGAATATTTTTAAAATTCTTGGCTGTCGAGACAAGTTACTAAAACAGGCTTGTGTATAATTTTCTGTAAAGTTCTTAAAATCATTTGTATTCGTGGCATTATTAACTGTGCACATCCTTAAATTATACGCCTGAATGTTAAAAGAGATTTAATCACAGCATAAATAGAAGACAATAATTTTATCGATATATTCAATATCATTGTATGGAATGTATTATATATGACTTGGAAAACGTACTAAATTATACATCTCAATGCCTTTTTTATGTTCTTAATTTCTTTGTTTTACAATTTCAAAAAAACATTCTGTCTGTTTTATGTTTCAAGTCTCAAAAGTTTTGACCATACTCCTGCATCTCCAAACACGACTTTATCACTCCATGTTACCACTTTTTCCCCACTCCATCATCCTATATATATATATATATTCTTTGCATGACTGACAAACATCTCATTAGTTACCAAGGCAGATAGAGAAAAATATTGTCAACTTACGTTACATTTTCAAAAGTTTTCCGCAAGTTGTCTCCCATTTTGTGAATGTAGTCCCATTGTTCTTTCGTGACGGGTGGACCAACATTGTCAGCAGTCATCTGAGCTTCATCAAACTGCCATTGAAACACAAACAGAGGAGCTAAAAATTAAAGCATTCTTTTGTAAAAGAACTTTCATTTAAAGAAAAAAACAAAACAGAAAAATAAAAATTCAAACAAGTTTTACTGATGTACGTATACGTACTTAGTTTTCCGGTATATATTGTACCTTTTAACAAAGGAATTGATTTTTTTTTTTAAAAGTGGGTAAATGACCAAAGACTGAAAGAACAATATATAACGCTTACTACATTTTAACTTAGAAAAAGGACGTAAGAGATATTGAAGAAAAAAAAAAGTTCCAGTTCATGTTTTTCGTATGACACGAAATATGTGACACAAAATATAAATATCTCGTGTCAAAACCAAAACTTTTGTGTCACATTCATTTCGTGTCACATATTTCGTGTCAGCATAAAAGATAAACTAGCACTTTTGTAAACAAAAATAACTAGTGAACTGTATTTTGCATGGGCCAGTCCAGTAACTTTTGACTTCGGACGCCTATAGCTAGTTAAAATCCACAAACATACATACCTCTGGCGGGATTCTAAGTCCTAGAATTTTTGTGTCACATCACTGAATTTGAATTGTATTTATGACCTTTAGGCATCTACGGCTCAGGCCGGGATAAGGTAGGAAAAAAGGATTCGGGAAGGTGTCAGCCAGGGCCTATGTTGAAGGTGCCATCCCAGCATTTGCTTGGTGTGACAGGAAAAACCATGGAAAAACTTCAGTCAGGATGGTCGATTTCTGTGATCGAACCCACGACCTCTCGAATGCTACGCCAACGCTCTACGGCGACTCCGTTATGTTGTGTCACATATTTCGTGTCAACATCAAAGATGTACTAGAACATTTCGTGTCACACAACTATTTAGTAACACATGTATTTCGTGTTATATACAAAAGATAAACTGGAACTTGTTTCACATTTTTTCAATGGCATTTGTATCCCTTTGCTTCTGAGCCCTTCAATTAATGAAGAATGTGTTTTTGACACACGGAAAACATGTGGTTAATATATAGCTTGTTCCATCTAATCACGGGGACCGGAGTTCTGTAAAGAGAACCTAATCCTATATTTCATTAGATGTTTCTTCAAGATGACAAATATCATATCTTGACTAAGTGTCAAATCTTGATCGAGTAGTCAAAAATGGCTTAGAAAATTTTTCAAGGCTGAATATTCTGAAGGGTGAAGGATTTTCATACATGTTGCAATTAATAATGATTCATTCTTCAGTACGTGATATAAGGAGAGGAGGGAACAGAGACGCTTGTCAAAATAGAATGCGTGTTTCAGCAACACGGAAAGAGAGGAACTAGTGGGAGAACATATAATTTTAAGAGGATTACTCCTTGATTACCTGTCAACTTTTTTATCTCAACTCCTCACCATTAGATGGAACGAGCTATGCGAACACATGGCTTGCTTCTCAAACATAAAACGATATTTGAAAATCACACTAATGGCACACATTATTATTATTATAATTATCTTTTTGTAATAAAATAACAGTTATTTATTAAATGAGATTAATAACAACATTTGCCATCCCTCAGACACTTTATATTATACAGTACGATATGGAATAATTTGATATAACTTTGTGTTAGTCTAAAACTAGTCACAGTAATGAGGTATTGTTGAGAGGGTAATGAATCAAAATAGATATTTCCCAAATTCAGTTCATGATATTAAAAGGTCTCAGAGTGTATGTATATGCATTTGAAAAATGTATAGTAATTAAAACTTTAACCTTAATATTTCACATAACATCACAAGATATAATGAAACATAGAATTAATACAATATTTATATTTTGTTGCGTAACGTTTTGTTTATATCTTTAGGTTTTATAGTCTTTAGGTTTCCTGAAATGTAGCTAGCTTTTGCTTAATTTATTCCAATTCTAAATACGGACTAACTATTTATATTAATTAATCACAAAATATATTACGCTATTGACAGTGGACGTATCTTGAGAGAAGAGTTTATTCCGAAATGAAACACTATAAATATAAGTGAGGTGAATTTTCATACAAATGGCTGGTAAATAACATTAGCTGTCATTTTATTTTGCACTAGGTTTTATGAATACGAATAGATTAATAGTTCTTTTTCTTATTATTTGATGACGCAGTTTCGGAAAAGTGCTTTTGTCTCATTTACTGAAATTTAATCCTAAAATCTGTTCCCTTTATTGAGAGGTGCCGGAAAGCTAGGATAAAACAGGTCAATGTGTGGAGTAATCGGCGGTATACTACTGTAAGGAAAATATTTCTTTTCCACACAAGTTTACTTTATTTCATAGATGCATATTTAAACACCTCCACCTACGATTCCATCCGTGACAAAATATGAACGCACTACTTCATAATAAATTATAAATTAACCTTAGTCTATATCTAATGCGGTAATCACTTGTTCTTTAGAACAAATACAAAATGTTTATTATAATCTAGGTGTGTATTTTAAATTATCTTTCATAAACCTCTTTTTTTTTTCTTACATTCTGTCTTGTATGTGTGTGTGGGGGAAAGTGTTCTAGAAGGCATCTGAAAGGAGTTAGTAACAGATCAAAATGGCTTCAACTTTATGCTTTGGAAGAACAGTTCAACATTTGTAACTTGTCGTGTTAATGACGCAACAAAACTGCATTCAATCTTTTAGCATTCTTTCTTTGACAAATGTGCACAAGAAAGTTATTTTTTTTTTGTTTCTTGACTTACTATATGAGCATCTACTTTTCCTTGTAGGAAGCTTCAAATTGATCACTCACTTCCATATAGGTAGGTAGCAATCACTTGACAACTTATTTGAATAGTCTCTTGCACTCTTCTGTCTCCGACAAATGTAGGCTCCATGGTTTATGAAATGTACATAGCATTTACTGTACTTAAATGTTACGTTAATTACTTGATTTAAATCAACACTGAACAGTAAAGAAAGAAGCTTTTACTATTCAGTGTCAGGAATAATGGCCCCCCAATGACATGATGTTAGCATTCTTAAGCCGAGTCAACATAATTATGTTCTTGTTTGCACACAAGAAAGAAATAAGTCAATACCAATGAATTGGGTCTTTTTGTATCTCCTCCTCGCTTTGCGTGTCTGAAATAAATTTATCCACTCACGTGATTGACGGCATTAGAGTGAACATATGTTTGTGAACGTATTAGTGTACTATTTTTGCATTGTATATCAACTGTATTTTTAAGTTGTTTTTTTTTTCTTTTCGATAAATTTCGTATTTTTTACCTTCTTGGGATAAACATTAAAATACATTAATGTGGTTAACATTAAAAACACCACTACCGGTACCAGGTAGTATGTCTTGGTAGTACTATTAAGTACTTGAACAAGTTTCTTTTCAGAATTATGTTCGCTAAATTATTACGTAAAATTTGATTCATTAAATATCTTGGTGTTTAACTATAAATGCTTGAGCGTGTTCCCCAGAAGGTTTGATAATCTAAAATAATATTTATGGTATAAACATGACCAGGGAGGTCAGTTGGTAACATGGCCGCTATCAAGCACAAGTCCTCTCTGCCTGTCTTCTCTCCTACTTTGTGAACACGCCTTTGGCGAAACATTGTCACATTTTTATTGCGTTTGTCAAGTACGCCAATGTTTGTATTCCGAAATGTTAAGTATCCTTTTTCTTCCTTATTTTACCATCTAATATATATATATATAGGAAAGGACAAAAATTATTTCGCATCAAATTTATTTAATGTAGTACTCTTATTCCACCACTAATACCGAAATTTCATTTTCTTACCTTTTAATGTTGGATAAATCCTATACCCAAAGTAGCATCGCCAAAGTTCCGTTGGGTAGGCTCTTTTACATCGTTCTGGCACTTGTCCATTCCACAAATCGACTCCAAGTTTAATAGCTTCAACCGGTGCACAACATCGAGAGTCAAGACAGTCTGATTTGGCGTAAGGAGCATTGTCCAAGAACCAACCCGAATCAGCAATGCCCCGTACTGCAATGTGTGTGTTTCCCATAGTGTGAAGCAGATCTGCTACTCTGTCGAGGTTTACTAGGACACCAATACCTCCAGCACTAGAAATACAATGAAAGAAATTATAAACCTTTATCTCTGTAGAAAAGAAAAAGGTTGAAAAATTATGCTATTGTTATTATTTGACGTTACGGTCAGCAAATTTTAAATTTGAACGTCGTGTGGTAATCCAGTTGATCTTCTATTACTGTCAGTTTATGTTTACGTAATGCTTTAAAGTTAAGTGTAAAGCAATGATCTCTAACGATAGATGGCAGCACTACCTCCGTATGTCTCTAATATATTTTTATCCTTGTAAAGAAATTTCAATGCTGCTCCTACAAATTCAAGCCTAGAGAGCTCAAACTTTCACAGAAGAAAGTTCATAACCAATTCAAGAGTTCTATCCATGCTGATTTTTTGTTCATTGCTGAAAGAGCTTCATTGTTATAGATTTGGTTATTCACAACAATCAAGCGATTTCAACAATGAACAAATAAGATTTTTTTTTTTTAAATCGGCATGGATAGAACCCTTGTAACTTTTTTTCCTCTGAAAGTTGGAACTCTCTAGGCTTGAATTTGTAGGAGTAGCATTGCCACGAACATAGAAAAAATTACGTAAGTAACATACAATGGATGTGCTTCCATCTACCTTTAGAGATGGTAGCTTTACACAAACCTTAACAAAACATATTGCTTGTTTTACCAGTCCTCGTAGAACCCTTCGTAGAGCTTTATTAAAAACTGGCAGAAGAACATTGAGAAACTCCGCAGTCGATTAATCCTATTTTATTGAATTCTTCATGTTGTGCCACTTCCAGATTAGGAACAAAACAAATGAACATACGTGTTGCGAATTATAAAAGTTCTCGAATACTTTAGTTGTAGCAGAGAAAGTACAGTGTTCGTTTCAGAACCCGGAGGGGAAGGGGAGAAGCGGGGGATCTATTTACCCCAGAGCATGAAAAATGCCACCCCTAGAAAGTTTATTAGCAACGGTTATCTGAGATTTTCGACTCGACACCCTCCGGGGAGATAAAACCTCTTAAGGAGTGGAGTATAAGAACTAGAATCTCACAGTTATTTCGTCATCATATGCACAGTAATCTCTCTTCCTTTAACAGAGTCTTCAACAATGTCTTGGGTTAGAAGATAACTGCTTTTATTTTACTAAGCCATTACCATTGTATTGTTTTTCAAAAGTGTACTCCAGCATCATCCTTTTTAAAATCATCATCGTCATCATCCTTCATGTTTAATAATATTGTTTTTATGCACTTTTTATGCTGAATCTTATCTGATTTTTAAAAGCCTAGTTTATGCAATCCAAGTACATTCAAAGATTTTGAATTAAATATTTATTTGAAACCATATGATATTGAATTAACATGAATGCATAATATGCAAAGACATCTTAATCAGCACATGAATACAAATGAACTTTACACCAAGAACTATTTACAAGCAAAGGGAAAATATATAAAAGATATTTAAATACAATAAAATATGATATTGAGAAATTTTGAGAATATTTGTTCATTAAAATATTTCTTATTCAAGTAGAATATAAAATTTGGAACTATTTTTCTGTGCCGGAAGCGCAAGAACATCCATTGTGTACCCATTCCTATCCTAAATATCACATACGTTTTAATATACCTGGCAACATAGCCACCACTCTCCTATCTATTTTTTTCTCATTTCCATTTCCCTTCTCTGACCACGCCTTTAGCGAAATGTTGCCACTCTGGGACGATATTTCACGCAAAGCAACACGAAAGCGCTGATTATAAACAAGGAAATTACTTATGTGTGTCGTCGGCTAGAAGATATGGTAAAAGGGTGTTGGAGAATAAAAGGAGGTTGAAAAAGGCTGCTCTACCACATTTTATCCGAAATAGAAAGCATAAACATCTTCAAGATAAGATAAGATAAAATTAATTGTATGGACGATAAACAGTACTATGGCTTATGCCCGTCCCGTTTCGTCCCTTATCTGAAAATGTTGACATGGCCAGGACTTGAACAGCGAACCTTTCGCACGGCAAGCAAACGCTCTTGCAACAACGACAACTACTACTGCTACTACTATTACACCACACCGCCAAAGATTGATGACCAAATTCTTTTGAAGGGTCATTTATATTGATTTTACAGTTATACGAAGTTTGCGGAGCCTAAGGATTAATTACTATTACAAATAATATTTTTTTCTTCAAGAACCAAGCAAAACAATTGAGCTATTTAAGAGTTATGTAATATCGTCGATATTTTGCAAATGGATGGAATTGCCACCTAGCGGACCTTGGATTATATAGGCGCAGAGCGCTTCTCGTGGCCACGGTACGAACTACCAATACCCTCTTTTCTCACGTTTTACTCACAGACGAAGAGCAATATTCATGGAACCGGATGTTACCCGCGAACTGCTAATAAATTAAGTTTATTAATTGGACTAAATTAGTTATTTCTGTACATTTAATTGTATTTACTTTTATATGATTGAGTTGTTTTTTTTAACAAAAAACCAACAGGAATCAATTTTGCAATTTTTCAGAAGAGCAAGAGAAAAAATCCTTCCCAAGTCCATAATTTTGGCTGAAATTCACTACATTTCTGATATAATATATTCACACAGGTATTGTGTGACCAGACTATATCAGAACTGCAGTGAATTTCAGCCAAAATTATGGATTTTGAAGGATTTTTTCTCTTGCTCTTCTGAAAAATTACAAAATTGATTCCTGTTGGTTTTGTTAAAAAAAAAATTCAACCAATTATTTCATTATTTTCTTATTTATTTTTCGTTTTCCCCCTTTATATACTGTGTGTTGTATTATAACTTCTTTCCATAATGTATAAATTTTGATCACTGAGTTAAGGTTAAAAGATTTTGTGCTCACAAAACACCAGATACTATTCGTAACATTTCCACAGTACATCAGCGCCCTGTTAAGATTTCTGCTATTATCTGTTATCTCTTTTGTATCTTCTGGAGACTCTTTCACTTTTCTGTCTCTCCTTCAGCCACGCCCTTTTTCCCTTCATTTTTACCTTTCACCTTCTCTCTTTCCTTTGCGCTCTGCCTCACGTTACCTTTCACTTTTTCCAAAAGTGAAATGTAGAAGAGCGTTGGGTGGAAAAGAGAAAGGAAAAATGAAAAGGAAATACGCGTTGGCTGGAAAAGAGAAAGGAAAAATGAAAAGAAGATGCGCGTTGGCTGGAAAAGAGAAAGGAAAAATTGAAGAGGAAATGCGCGTTGGTTGGAAAAGAGAAAGGAAAAATGAAGAGAAAATGCGCGTTGGGTGGAAAAGAGAAAGGAAAATTGAAGAGAAGATGCGCGTTGGCTGGAAAAGAGTAAGGAAAATTGAAGAGGAAATGCGCGTTGGCTGGAAAAGAGAAAGGAAAAATTGAAGAGGGAATGCGCGTTGGCTGGAAAAGAGAAAGGAAAAATGAAGAGGAGATGCGCATTGGCTGGAAAAGATAAATAAAAATGAAACAGATATAATAGAAAATACCATCCCAGTTGTCAAGAAATAGTAGCAGAAATTTGAAGAAGGTTAATATAGAGCGAAAAGTTGCAAATAAATGTATCTCTTTTTTTTTCTGTGACCACAAAAGTCTTTACTCTTAACTCAACGAATACGCTTTAAATAATGAATTACATTGATTGCAATTAAAAAGAAGAAAGTATGACTGAATATTAAAAAAGTGAATCATTGTATACAGTTCTGAATTGTATATAAAAAAAACAAGTGAATCTATAACATTTATTTTTTTTTCTTGCAGAAAAATAAAAGACCCATAAAACACACCTGCTACCTGCAAGAAATAATTTTGATGCATTTTCCAGACCCAGTGGTAGCAGATCTTTCACTACTTGCTCAACGATTGCTGATCCCATGAACGAATAACGATTTTCACCGTATTCAGGGCTGAATCCACTCCACGAGTCACTAGAACAGTATGGTACAAAACTGAAAAATAAAAATAAATTAGAATGTAAAGTAAGATATGACAGAAATTATAGATTTTATAATAAAAAGGAAGATTTTTTTTATTTCAATTGTTAGCGAAATTTTTTTTCAATGAAATATCAAAGCTTCCTTAAAATAGTTATCACTGAAGACAAAATTATTTTTTACTATTGCTAGGGACGTTTGAGTTTTTTGCAAAGTATTAACAATTACATTGGAAATAAATATAACTCAGAATAAACTCATACTATGGATCTGACTCAGTAATATTATAATGGTAAAATGTCGAAATGTTGCTTCCATACATTATAGTTTCGTAGAGCATACTTACAAATTTAGCTGTTAATTAAAACTAAGTGCACGAAAATTATTTAATTGTAACACAAAACACAATCACCAAGTAAGCAATACGTAACAGAAATTTTACCACCTTCGTGTAGCAAGCACCATCTATTGAAGGCTTATTAAACTCAACTATAAGTAGTTTGGGGATAACTGCTTAGGACATTTATCAGCATACCTTTTCTAACTGCTATCACATTGCGGAATCGGTGAAGATTAGTTAAAAACAGTAAAGATCGGGCTCAATCAGCTACAAGAATTGCTAATTAAAACTATTTACGTAGGAAGAAAAATAACTATTGTTTTGTGATATCGCGCACTACTCAGTCCATGTAAGCGACTGAGTAAGTGATGATATTCATAAACGATTCATCGCTGTCAAAATCTTAAATGACTAATTTAGCTAATTTAAATAAAAGAAAAAATGACAAACAAACGCGCTCCCAAACGTCAGTCAAATTTCAATGTACAGTAAAAGTGAAAAAAAAAATGAAGTCTGGAAGGAAATTTGTAGGTATTATATTTTTATTGTTTTACGGAGACTTGTGTACTTACACATGGTTTGCATTCCACCAAAATGGATTCTCTTCTGGATTGGGTGATAAAATGCCACCAACTGAAAAGAAAACAAAGATATATTTCATTAACTTTGTATGTATCTGATTTTTACGTTCTTAAATCTGGAATAATACATTAGTTTCTAAGTCTCTTCTCCACACCCAGAGATAGCAGAGAAGGGCAAATTTGCCTCACATTTTAAATAGTTTTGCATACACAAATGTACAACGTCAACCTCCTTACAAGTGATTTTCATTTGTTTCAACTCTTATGAAAAAAAAAATATGGAGAAATCAACAACTTAGAAACCCGTTCTGACTTCCAAGAAAAGTTGTGTGGCTTAAGCCCATTTTATGCAATATTATATTCTTGCAATTTTATACTATATTCTTGCAATATCATCTTACCATTTCTTGTTTCCGGCCATTGTGTGGACGTCATAAGATTTCGTAACCGCATCCATCGGCTTTGACAACTTCTTTGATCAAAACAGTACCATCCACCTGGGATTGAAACGAAAAGAAAAAAAAAACAGAAAACTTAAGATAAACGTGAGTAAATACAAGTTTCTAAGTTAATACGATAACTATCGCGTTATTTGTACAAAAAAATATTTGATAGTGGAATTATAATATTTTCTGTTCTATTTGTACCAGTGGCGGCTTTTCAGGTGAAGTTGTTGAAGTGGTACTTCACATGTTACTTCATGCATTAAGTTATATGAAACTGTTTAGAAGAATCAATCAAGATATGAAATAGTTTATGCTTATCCCATCAAGATGCTCAGTTCTTAATAAGATAGAAAAGAGGCATTACGGGTAATTTAGTGGAAAAAATCCAGGAAATTATTTTAACATCCAGGTATGTTTACGTGTGAATGTGTTTCTAGCACGTCTCTTGCTATTTAGACCACAAGCCGACACTGATTTCCACACTAAAGACTTGAACATTAGCATTCTAACTTTCTATGCTAACTATCCTTAAGTTTAGAAAAGATATATCAATGATTATCATTATCATTAGTGGTCACTTATATCACGTTAAATTATCTTCTATTATGCTTTCAAACAAGCTATTTTAATGTGATAATTTCTAGATGCATATTTACATCAGAAATCTTTACAATTATGAACCTTTTAAATATATATGACGACCCAAGAATATTTAGTACAAAAATGCATTAAGATCCAAGGTTTCTTAGCACAAAATATGAATATTTTGTGTATCTTATATTTTGAGTTATTTATAAAATATTACTTCAATTACCTTTTCTATTTCAATATCACTTATATCCCTTGGATTCTCCCGTATATCCCTGAGTCGGAATAACTGAATTTGTAGTCCTGAGCGACCTTGAGATTTGGTGTAACAATAATAATACATTAAGATATATACGGAGGTAGTGCTGCCATCTTTTGTTGGAGATCATTGCTTTACATTAACGTGAATCAAAAAATAATAAAAAAATAATTGGTTAGTTACCTTCAAGAAATATAATCCATCGTTCACTGCCATGAGATTTTCTAATGTAGTACCTGCAAAGTTAAAAAAAAAAACGTAAATGAAAGAAGAGTCCCTCAACCATAAACATTGAGAAAAAAAAATATTTCATTGGCTAAAACAACTGATATCATTGTTAATTCTTTCTGTTCGTCATGATTTTGTATTATCTATGATCAAACTGTGATATAATTTGTTTTTTTCCAGTTACAAAATTTTGGAACGTAAGTAAAGAAATTTTCTAGGTTGTTTTGATCTAAAATCTCACCTCCAAAATAAATGTATTTTTTTATGTTTCTTTATCTTTTTCCCTGCATTTTGATATTTCTAAATTCACGTATGCATAATACTCTATCTAATTTTCTTGTAGGTATGTATATACTTGGATGTTTCTTTAATTTTAAAACATATTTATTTTATGTTTTCAACATGGCGTCGTAGTGAAGAGCCGGCTATCATTTGTTGTGTGTCGATTTGCTTATTGTTTGTGATATTGGACAATTTCGTGTGATACTGTGCTGTGGATATGACTTTTAATATCCCCTAGGTGTTTTGGCATAATAGCTGGTGTTGAAAGGCTAACAAGTTCTTTGGTTTCCGTAAGTGTTGGTTTCCCAGTATAAATGACAGTTAGCTTGTGTGGATGAAATTTTTTCCCTATGCTATGTTTATAGGATCTTAGTTTTAGTGCGGCGATAGGCACTTATACTATAGCCTGAAGTGTAACATTACTCTGCAAATAATAATAATAACTATAATATCATCTAGCACAACAAAACTAATTTTCAAAGTAAATAGTGAATTTTCCAGTTTGTACATGGCCATGTTTTATATACCATGTGCGTAGTGCTACGGGGTTCACACAAGGAGAACAGGCAGGGTTGGAAACTCCCACGTTGACAGATTCGCTCCCAAATTGATTAACCGATGAAGCAGTGTATGCAAATACATTAATTAGATAAAACTAAATGTATCATTAATGTGTAAAACTCAAACGTGCTTGCCATGATCATTTTTGGAGCAGTTGTTAAAGATTATGCTCTTG
The DNA here is from genome assembly GCA_022664845.1 of Lepisma saccharinum. Taxonomy (NCBI): domain Eukaryota; kingdom Metazoa; phylum Arthropoda; class Insecta; order Zygentoma; family Lepismatidae; genus Lepisma; species Lepisma saccharinum. Next base: position 53,154 of record JAGDQP010004280.1, read on the forward strand.
GCTAGTACTTTTCTCTCACTCAAGATGAAGAGATACAATATGAACGAAGCAGAAGTTCTCAGAAAGTGCATTCTTCCATCAGCAATATTACTTGTCATATTGTGCTTGAATGGGCTCATACACAACAAAATTCTGTCATTGGACATTAGCTCCAACGATAGCCAATTATACAGCAATAGGATCTTTGTCTTCTGCCCAATTACAACCATACCAGGTATTTATGCTTCCAATCTAGCTCTTAACACGAATTTCTCGGAAGACGAAATACAGGGTAAAAATGTGAAGAAAAACTTAAACTTGCATAAACTCTTATTTATGATTTTACTTTGTGGAGACGTGCATTTAAATCCCGGTCCAGTGCACAATCAGCGTAGTAATGAATTAATTCTTAAATGTTATTACCAAAATATTCAATCTGTAAACAACAAATTATTAGATTGTGCAATTCATTTACCAGAGTTTTTACTCTACGATTGTGTTATTCTTAGCGAGACATGGTTAAATGAAAATATATCTAGTGCAGAAATACCTCTTTCCCAGCATTTTAATATATATAGAAGTGATCGTGGAAGCCGAGCAGGTGGTGTAGCAGTGTGTATTAACTCTAAGTGGCCTAGTAAAATGAGAGAAGATCTGAAAACTGACTGTGAAATTGTTTGGGCTGAAGTGCGTCTTAATGCAAGCAAAAAATTACTAATTGGTTGTTTCTACCGTCCACATAAAAATAGTCCCAGGGAACTGTTAATGGCCTGCAGAGATTCAACATTAGCTGCACTTTCAGAGGGTGATGTGTTATTGTTCGGAGATTTTAATATGCACATGGTGTGGTCAAGTATAAAAACTGGGGTTCCCACAGACAGTAATGAAGCTTGGTTCATGGAAACTTTTATACATGGTCTTGGACTTTCCCAACACAATATGCATAATACAAGGGGCAATAGAATTTTGGACTATGTGTTATCCACATGTGATAAATGTATTATCACTCCATCTCTAAATTTACTTTCATCTGATCACGAGAGTTTGGAGGTGGAACTATCCATTAATATTTTAAAAACAAAGTTGAAAGCTCCTCCTTTCACTCCAAGGCAGCATATTCCTCTCTGGAGAAAAGCTCGTTGGAATGATATTAACCGCGCTCTTTCTCTTTTCCCATGGTGTATACTTGAAAACTTAACTGTAAATGAAGCTATTGATTTGTTCACGGACGTAATTCATGCTACCTGTAAAGACTTTGTCCCTACAAAGAAATTCCGATCCTCTAAATATCCTCCCTGGTTTGATACAGAAGCGCGGTCTGTTTTGAAAAATAAAAAACTTGCATGGGAGCTTTGGAAGCAACATCCTAATGCACATACTTATAGCTCTTTCTCACAGATCAGGCGCTACTCCAAGAAATTGCTTAGGGCAAAGTATCAAAATTATATTAACGAGGTAACATCTGAAATATGTACCAATCCTAAAAGATTTTGGTCCCTCATAAACTCAAGAAGATGTCAGTCACGTGTTTCGACAGAGTTAATTTACGATTCGGCTACAGCGGCTGGTGAAAAGAGTTGGTGGTACATCTATTGAATGAATACTTCTCCAACAATTTCTGTGTCCAATCTCCTCCTTTGCCACCTCCTCAGCTTCAACCGATCTGTTCACATTCACTGTCTTCATTAAGTACATCATCTGATGAGGTAAAATATCTGCTTTCTTCTTTACCTCTAAATCGTTCTCCCGGCTATGATAACATTAGTGCTATTTTTTTTACGTAATACTGCTGAATCATTGACTTACCCTTTTTCTCGTATTCTAAATAGATGTTTTGCCGAAGGTGTATTTCCTTCTTCTTGGAAACAGGCTAATATTATACCCATTCTGAAATCTGGAGATAAGACCCATGTTTCTTCATACAGACCCATTTCTCTTCTATCTATTTTATCTGTGGTGTGTGAAAGAATCATCAAAGATAGACTTTATAATTTTGTCTCACCCTATCTAGACTCTGCTCAACATGGCTTTCTTCCTGGTAGTTCCACTCTTACAAACCTGTCCTTGTTACTCTCTGATGCTACCCAATGCCTGTCCAATAACACACAACTTGATATCATCTATCTAGATCTTAGTAAGGCTTTCGATAGAATTGATTGTAATCCTCTTCTTTATAAATTAACTCACCGATTCAATATCCATGGTAACTTCCTTTCATTGTTGCGAGACTATCTCACTGGCCGCGAACAACGTGTTGTTCTTTCTGGATCATCTTCTAATTTTGTTCCCGTTCTGTCTGGTGTACCTCAAGGTAGTGTTTTGGCTCCTTTTCCTTCTATATATGGACGATCTCCCATCTTATCTCTCGTCATCTGAAACCAAAATTCTTCTTTTTGCTGACGACTGTAAATTATTTCGAGAAATCAGATCATTACAGGATGTTGCTGATCTCCAAAACTCCATCTCTGACCTCTTGGACTGGTGTGATGCGTGGAACTTGAAAATAAATCCCTCAAAATCTTCTTTTCTTACTATTTCATTAAAGAGGAATCAAATCCCATCTGCCTATATCATTCATGATAATCCTATTGCTAAAGTTTCTTCTCAAAAGGACCTTGGAGTGGTATTTGACGAAAAACTTCTATTTGCTGATCACGTGACTTCTGTAACTAACAGTTCTATGCGCTTACTTGGTCTTCTCTATAGATTTACAGAAATTAAGGACCTCCATTCATTGAGTATGTTCTACAAAACCTTCATCTCCCCTAAAATTGAATATTGCTCCCCAATTTGGAACATGGCTAGTATTTCTAATCTATCTCATATTGATTCTGTTTTGAACTTTTTTCTTGCTATAGTCAGAAGAAGAATACCATCAGTACGTAGCTTAAGCAAACCAGAGTTATTATCCGTTCTTGGTCTCCACGTTCCCTCTTCTCGTCGCAAGCTGGCAGATTTGATGTATTTATACAAGATACTTAACGGTAATCTTAGAACTGGAGAGTTGATATCTAAATTTTACTTCCGTGTTCCCTTGCGAATAACCAGAAATAATAACCTCCTTCATTGTGCCACGCCTAGGCTAAGTATACTGCAGCGCTCCTTATTCCATAGACTAGTAATTATGTACAATAACCTTGATTCAAATATTGATATTTTCGGATCTGAACACACTTTCCATCGAACGCAAAATACAAATATGTGAGTTATTCCTCTTGTTTAGTATAATCGTTATGTTTTTTATATCAATTGCTGTGTTATGTGTTGTTTAAAATTTAATTTCATGTTATTTAGTTTGTAGTAAAGTTATTTAGTTTGTAGTGAAGTTATTTAGTTTGTTGCATTGTTATTTTGTTTCTGTGTAAAATGGCAACTCAAGCTGTATCTGAAACTTTATAATAAATAAATAAATAAATAAATATAATTCTTTTTCGGATATTAGTTGTGTTTTATTTATTTTGAACTCGGACGATCGTTTCGCAAACCTTCCTGCTCACATCGTCAGTAAATCTTGTTTGGTGTTAAATTACAATTTTCTTAAATTACATTATTAGATAACATGATTACATTCGCAAATAGTAGAGTAAACTTACAGCAAGTTTGTGCATTTCAAGGCTGCAAACATGCCACAATATTACAGAAAAACTTGTTAGTTGACACATGCCAAATTTACTACAACCTTTGCACACCAAACTTCCTACAAACCTTTCAGAACAAACTTGCTGTTGGATTGCTAACTAGAACGCCGGAATTCCAAAAATAAAAGAAAGAACCTTTTTAGCATCTTCTTTTTGGTCGTACTTATAAATATTTCTTCCTCTCTTTTCCTTCCTCTTGTATTTTTCAACATTTTACACAAGTTTAAAATTATACTAATTTCCCGAAACTAAGTTAAACAATTCAAGTTAGATAATTATTCTTTTCTTTCATTGTACGCAATACAAAGGCCAAAAACGTAATGTCATCGACCCGAGCAGTAAACACAGCATTATGATTTGTTTGTGAAAAATCAACGAAATAGCTCTGAAACAGAATCAATGAGCCTTTGGCAGTTTCGAATTTCAGCCTATATCCGTTCGTTTACTTCAGAAACTGGCTTCGTAACAAAAAAGGACTAGTAAAATAGAAGACAGTCAGGAGTGGCGCAATAGAGTAGTGATTAAAGTGACAGACAACAAACAAAACTGAAGATTCTGGGTTTGAGCCCCAAATCAGGCAATTGAAATCTTTATCCGCCAGAAGCTTGATGTTTAACATTGGCGTCTAAGGTTTGTAGCGAATTTGGTATGTGTCAACTAGCAAGTTTGCTGCAAGATTGTAGCAATTTTGCAGCAATGCCATACCAAACATTGTGCAAACTTGCAATGACATACCTCGTATAAACTTACTGAGAGTTTGGGTGCTATCTGGGTTGTTGGGTAAATTTTAGCGATATGACAGTATAACGTTTAATCTATTGTTGCATATTTGAATTCCTTTGTTGTCCTGGGCAGATTGTTATGCTTATCCGTCAGATGTCGATATACCTCTTAAAATACCTGCCACCTATCACTAAGTACAAACCCATTTTCTTCATTCATTCATTGTCTTATCATTTAACTTAATTTCCACAGATTCTAAATCCAGTCTGTTGTGTAGTTTGTTCTTAGGATGTAAAATTCGCCTTTCTTTAAACAGTATTTTATGTCCGAAATTCGAACGAATATCCGAAAACGAGTTTTATTATAAAATGTCAGACATACACTGCGAAAATATTAGCACAGGTTTTAAAACATGTTCCTTGTAAAATAATAAAAGAAAATAAAATAAATTATAGAAACTAAAAGTATTAACAAATTACAATATTTTGTATAGTCTATTTGACTTCGTCGAATTTTTTTTTTTTCCTTTACATGGACGTATATTTTGTCATTGATATAGTTTTCAACGTTAATTTTGATCACACAATGTGCTATTATCTTCCGTAATATAAAATAAAAAAAAAATAAAAAAATAACCTAGCTCTCATTCGACCGCGCCAGTGGACTTCTTCGCCAGACGAAGCATCGAAAGTCCAAAGTTCAGTGAACTATACGAAATATTGCAGATTATAAATTATTTTGACGTTTTCTATGACATTTTTATTGATCTCATTTCAATTTGCACAAGATGGTGGCGTGTAGTGTGGTCAAAATGATAATAAAATTGTTTGAATTTTAAATTGTTAGGCAGAATATTGTAAAGTGGGTATTATGCTTTTGATTGAGTACGCTAGTTTACTGTGGGAACAGATTATTGTCAACAGACAAAAACGCAACTAAACATATGTAGATTCTAGTAGAATGATAAAGTTGAAACAATTAACTATTTTATTAGCAAAGTAGGAAAACAATATTACATAAACGAATGATCTATTTTCATACTAAAAGGCAAATTTAGCTTTATGCATTGTCTTAGGTTGTTGATATCGTTCCCTATGTTTATATTATTTGTTTGCAAGACATGTTTAATTTGTTTTATGATGTAGAATTACTTGGAATAAAAACAGTGATTCTCTGGGTTATTGGAAAATCCAAATGGAATAGGAAATGCTGTTTATTGTAGGGTACACTTCAGAAGCCAAACTGTACAAATGTATTTTTATATGTAAAAATCATATGGAAGATTAGTACATAAACAGTCTGTAATGTGGTAATGTATGATTTTAGCTACTGATAAGCAATCTATGATGGAGACACCAGATTCTCTTATTAAATGCTTGCGAATGACATTCTCTTTAATTTGACGAATTTTCAGCATGTTTCGTTGTAAGATATTAAACAGTCGGCTGTTCTTTTGATACTTCCCCGATATTAAGAATTAGACAATCTGGCGTTCGAGGCTGTATTGACACAAACCATTTAGCAGATTGTGAATGCAAAGATTTTATGAGTGAATCATGGCAGATTCAAAATTAACCTTCTATAGCTTTGATGGGACAAAGGAATCTGGAGAAAATTACATTGAAAGGTTTAATTTGTACAGTCAACTTCAGGACTGGAATAAATAAAAAAAATGTTAACTTCCTTGTCACCTGAACTGTACTCGAAGTTAAAAGAGTTGGTCAGACCAAAAGAAATAACAAAAACATCTTATAGTCAATTAGTAGATTTGTTGAGAAAAATCTTATTCCAAACCAATTAATACGACCACTGAAAGATATACATATCATAAATTGATTGAGCAAACGGGTCAGTCTATGCAACATTATATAGAGCAATTATGCCAGCAAGCCTTGAAATGTAACTTCGGAAATTTCGAAGATGAAGCTTGTTAAGGACCAGCTTGTCCTTGGGGGTTCTGGACACATCGTTAAGGAAATGATTACTGCAGGAGGACGAGCTAACATTTGAAAAAGCCACACACTTAGCTCTACAGTTTGAGATTGTAGAATCGCAAAGTCGAGTAATTTCGAATGCATTAAGATCTAGTAGTATTCATTCTGTGCAGTCACAATCGACACCATCCAGAATACTCAACAAAAAACAGATTAAATGTAATTCTTGTGGATACACTCATGGGCTAAATAGATGCCCAGCTTTCGGAAAGACCGGCTAATATTGTAAAAAGAAAAATCGCTTCAATTCCTAGTTATCCCCCCTTCCAAAAAAAAAAAAAAACGAAAATCTCAAGAACAAAAAATAGATTTAGTTGAGAAAGAGGAAGAGCTACATGCTCAAAGACAGAAAATGATTTGGAAGTAGGTATCTCTATCGATGACATCTGGGTTGGCAACATAATAGATGCTCAACGATTGACAGATAATGATAAATTAACAATACCTCTCAGCATCCAGAGTAAAGATATAGATGTACTTTTAGATACAGGTGCAGCCTATAACATTATGGACGTGAATACCTTTAACGCTTTACGTTTCAAATGCATGAAATTACCAACACATAGTTTTTTTTAGGTCATTATCTGGAGGTCGAATACTGTTTCAAAAGTAACTGTTCCAAGTACGTTTTGGTCCAATAATAAAGAATGTAACATATTTTTCATTTGTCGCTATTCTCTGCCTTTCATAATTTTAGGTAGAAAGGGTCTTAATCTGTTCTTTCCTTATTGGAGGCAAAATATATTAAATGAAGTTGTTAAATGAATTGAAAATGATCTAGTAGCCAAACCAACTGAGAATAATCTGGAGACGCCTTCGCTTAGGACAATTTCTGCTATTGGATGCATGACATCGATGATCAATCATTTAGAAGAAAAGATAAAATCTCTGTCTAAAGAAATGAAGTCGGTTGTGAGAAACGTACTGTCCCAGTAGGGAATATAAATGAAAAGGCAGAAGAAGAAACTCCTTCGATTAAACTAAGAGAGGCTAAGCAATTGAAAATTACGATTTCAGAACCACAACAGTCAGTCGGACATTCAAGTTTTTCTGAAAACAACTCATTGAACAATTCAACAAGGGCGTCTAGTCTTTCTCAAGAAGACAAGGAGAAAAGTGGTCATAAAGAAGTAAATGAAAACTTGTTTTTTTTAGAATAAGAAACCAGATTCTAGAACTGTAAACTGGTGTATCGTACAATAGAGATGATACTGAACTGATTTTACAAAAATCATATGGAGATAGACTTAATTTCCATCGCAGGTACAATCATTGCATCATAGGTGAGTATTGTAATCCCTGTGATAAAGATTGCTGCATGTATATTGAAGACGTTCTAATGTGATGCAAACTAATCAAGAGTAATTTAGTATTGTTTTGTTTTTCTAAGGTGTGAATAATTTTGTTGACAGTGATTTCTTAACGGTATTAGAGTTCCAGGAATCGGAATCGTTTAATGTAAAACTAATAATAATCATGAGAAAGAGAAGTTTAATTTTGTACAAATGGTGAATGGAATTAATTGAGTTTATGAATATTTTGTGAATTTGAAAACTTTGTTTACAGTGATGTTATAAGGTTCTGTTACCAGGAATCCACTGAAATGATTTTAATCCAGGTGATGTATTTTGAGAATGATGGAACTGTTAAATCATAGCGGATACAAATTATGTTTCTTGTTTAAGGTAAGACTGTATAAGGTGTTACTTCACAAGAGGAGGTGAAGTTGATAAAGTTGAAACAATTAACTATTTTATTAGCAAAGTAAGAAAACAATATAACATAAACGAATGATCTATTTTCATACTAAAAGGCAAATTTAGCTTTATGCATTGTCTTATGGATTCAGGAATATGAAGGGACAGATCAAGAGTGCTCTTATGCGACTGGTGCTACAGAAGAGGCCTACCAGAATGTGCAGCTGAGGATGAAATCCACGTTAGAATTGTAACATACAAGTATCATTTTCACTTTCATTTTTACCTAAAATCTGACTGTAATTACATTGTTAGTATTAATTACTATTTATCAGAAATTTCTCCTTTTCTATAACTAAATTAACACTACCACTTTGAATTACTATATTATATTTCACAAGAAGAAAAGCTGTACACTTATATATTTTCCAATTATGCTTGAGACTCACCCGGCAGGAGATCCATCGTTGCATGTAATATTTGATTTCGATAAATACATTCGCTTCATACCATGCTGTTCCTTTAACCCACAGTTTTCCAATATCTGGAAAAAAAAAATATATTACTAGGTGAGTCGGAGAAGGTGATACCGTATTTCACTTCAGAGAAGAAAACAGAGTGATATAGAGACAGAATAGTCTGTTCATCTGAAACTATAATCAATTGAATTGTGAAAAATAGAATACGAAAATTTAATGCAAAGAATTATATTAATGTGTTTGTTTCGTGGCGCCACCATTTGGTGAAAAATTAAAAGAAAAAAGAAAACTCACCTGAGACAAGTTAAAAGAATTGATCATTCACAATATTTCGAATAGTTCAATGGACTTCGTCAAATGATGAAAGATACAAGTAAAACTCACAGAGAGGTGGAACAGGGTATTGTCGGAAGTAGTTTTACCGACCACAATCCTATTCATACTGTAACTAAAGTTTACTCTCCGAAACAAACAATTTCAACATATTCGGAGGCGTCGTTATTAATATTTAACTGAAGGCAAAGAGGTGATGAAGATAAATGGAAATATTTTTTTTTTCTTATAAATATTTAAGATCAGATATTTGTGAAAGAACCACTGCAAACGTTTAGACGTTGCAGTGTTAATTTTATCATGTAATTTACTAACATTATAATTTTCTTTAAATATGATGCTTGTATCATCTGTATACAAAACCAATATAGCTTCTGTGGTAGGACAAGTAAGGATAAAGGACCTAGACCTGATCCTTGAGGTATTCCAACACTTACAGGTTTCGATTTAGCTGTGATATCAGCAAGAACGGACGGCTCGTCTCACGAAATACCAAGGAGACGCATATAATTCGTGTACTACCTCTGTTTCACCTCTCAATGATACTAAAATCAATGATTAAGTTTTAAAGTTTGTATTAATACCGAAATATAGCAAGAATATTTCGAAGATGCAATAAAAAGTTTAAAGTAATTCCAATGAGTCAGCAATTGACCATTGAAATACTTTATAACGAGCAAATCAGTACATTTCTACCATGAATTTCAATGCCCATGCAAAACACAAAGTAACAGCAGCTAGAAGTATTTATTTTTTCCCTCTTACTTCGGTGCTCAGAAAAACAAACGTCTTTAGCCCTAATGAACTTTTAAACACATTGGGCTCTGTTTACATAAGTACGAATTATGTTTGTTTATCTTCCCTGTCTAAGTCTTTGTTCATTTTTGTCCTGGACAAGCTTAGACAAATAATGTAATCTTATAAAGCATATTTACACATACACACAGAAGGCGATGAAGGAGAGAAAAATTAAAGAAAAAAAAAATTTCTCTCTTGTTTGAAACGGTAAGACAATGGAAAGCTTCTTGAAATTTTCTGTTTGCTTTTGTTTTCTCATGAAGACAATACTACGCGATGTTAACAAATGTTCAAATATGAAACATAAGAAATTTTGGATACATTTCACATGTTTCAACCTAGGGAATATTGTTTCATCATTATTTTAATGATTTAAACCGAATTAAATTTCAGTCATTGGAATAACACAAGGGGCAAAAAAAAAAAAAAGAGATCTTTTGAACAAATGTCGAAAAACGTCGTAATTTCGGAGCTGACGACATAAATAACGTAATACATCCACAAATAACTAAGATATAACGACTTAGCAAATCAAAATTGAAGTTGTATCCAATGTTTATGATTGAAGACTGAGCTTAGAGCAGGGGGCAAATCTGAAGAATAGTCTTAGGTCTGAAGAATAGACCTTTTTGATATTTTCCTGGGCTAAATGATTTTTTTTAAGTAAAAATTTATCATATTTCCCTGCTTATTGCTAAGTTTTATCATGGAATATGAATCCGGTTTTCTAAAAAGTTTTATCA
>JAGDQP010004280.1:63547-86458 GCA_022664845.1 Lepisma saccharinum
TCTAAAAAGTTTTATCATGGAATATGAATCCGGTTTTCTAAAAAGTTTTATCATGGAATATGAATCCGGTTTTCTAAAAAAGTTTTATCATGGAATACGAATCCGGTTTTCTAAAAAGTTTATATTTCTAGACAAATTAGTTGTCCACAAACAAATTTAAATGATGTTATAAAAATAAAATATTTCCCCTTGAGATCCACCACTGGCTAAGAGGGGCTATGACGCAGTACTTCAATTAATAAACTTGGCTCGGCGCCTCTTTAGTATACGTCTGGCGTTCCATTTGCAACCATAAATGGAGCAGTCACAGGTGGTGTCTGTTAAAAGTGATGTGAATCAAGTGTAATAAAAAATATCTAACCTGGCTTTTTCTAAGCCGTATTCTCGTTCGCTATCACTCACTCGACATACTGTCAGTGATTTTTGTAGCAAAACATCAATGGTGTTATGGAAATAAACTTTCCATGATACCGATTCACTTAGATTGTGATTTGCTCAGTCGACACGTCATGAATCATCATTTGTCAAGATACTACGTCATTTATGACGATGCCGCACTGCATTTTCGATACTCCTAGCTCCGAAACTACGTCGTATTTTTCGACATGTCTTTTTCTGGTTTCCATCTCACGAATTCAACCTTCATATTTATGTCCATCACTTTTTTTCATGTTCTGTACATAGTAGAAAAAGTTCAATAAAGATAAGATAAAATGAATTTTATGGGCTGTAAATGAACTATGGCTTACGCCCGTCCCGAAACAAAGTTGAAATCTGTGCGCACAGGATGCAAAACTAGTGTAGCTAACCGTTCCATAAGAACTTTTTTTCTCTTAAGTAAAGCAATAAAAACACACACACACCATCGATCTTTCCAGAAAACGATATTAAATACTGTTGCATTCGAGATGAGCAAATCAAATATCTTGGGAATTAAATATTTCCTTTAAACAACTCTCTTGAAACTTAAATTTTACTTTGATGTAGGTATGGATCATCTAATTTATAGTTGAATCAATAAGTGGAAATTAACAATTTTTAATTGTCGTTTCAGTACATGCCGCATTATTTAGTATAGTGCGTACAAGAAGTCTGCAATATCTAATATGTTGAATCTAACATACACATAATTAATTGAAATAATTCTGAGAATATATGCTAGTGTTCATGTTTTGTTTTGTTTGAAATTAGCACTATCTAGTTTGAAATTCTCGTGTTTCTTTCCTTTTTTTTAAAAAAGTTAAAACTTATCAAAGTGCAATCAAATTCAAAGAAAACAGCCAATAGGAACTTGTATTCAGATCTCGAAGTTTGAACAATTCGGTAACAGAGAACTAAAATACGTTGCAAACACAGCAGATTGAACATTAGTTTCAAATCTAAATTGAATTTTGTTTATTTATTGCCATAATGTGTAAGTTGTTGGGATTTAGAACGTTCTCCCTACGGCCATCTTGTATAAATCCGAGTGAACTATGAAGTAATTCACGCAATTATCAAGCAGATAATATCTGATAAATTACCTAACGTTTTAAGACCAACTACCTTTCTCATCTTTAGCGTTAGAATCTTGATGGGCAGACATGAAGATGAAACTAATATCTTTCGAAACGTTGTCATTTTCTTTTGATTCACAATTCAAGAGAGAAAAGCTATAAGTTATTTAATTTAATTATTTTTTTATGAGCCAGATAGACAGTTGTTGTCGAAACCCAACACACATCTGAGGGATGATGTCCCTTGGCGACAACTCTTTCAGAGAAAAATGGTTTTAAGATACGTAGCGCCTGTGCTTTAGTTTGAGTATCATACCGATTATTCCCATAGCAAAACTGAGGGAAAAACCCTGCAAATATTCACTCGACTCAAACAACAAATACATAATTATTTCCTTTGCAGTTATCATCACAGTACTAAGACTACGTGCAGAAGAGAAGTGCTGGGCTAAATTTTCATTTTAAATAGACTAGTTCAAAAACACATTTTTCCCTATGAATTCCTGTGCGGAATATCAGAAGCTACTACCTAGGTAGGAAGTTTTATCTAAAATCGTGCTTTAAAAAAAAAAATGGTGGCATATGTAATGTTTTCAATTAAAGAAGCAAATGTTGACTACATATCATAATAAAACATATTGTAAAGCTAGAGAAAATAGTGTACATCATGAACAATCAATGTCAGGATGTCGAAGTTGTAACGGACCTTGGTCAATGCTCAAGTCCCTTTGTTAACTATTTTGAAAGAAACTTCAAGTGATTAGTGGATAAAAATTTATATATACAAACAAACTACTTTTTTAAACGCATTTGAAATGATGTTATCTAAATTAATAACTGGCCATAAACCAAGTGTGCTCAGCACACAGAACTGAAAAAGTAAATAAACAGCCTAAAATGAAATATAATTGCAGAAAAATTATATGTAATATTTTAGAAAGATAAAATGATATTGTATACACATGTATTTTATGCAATTAACTGTATATTTGTTTATATGAATGCGATAGGATATGTCTAAATGAGTGATTTGTGTTAAAGTATGTTTATAGTAACTCAATAGATGGGCCGTACCCTTTCTATAATATGAAATATTAAAATTATATTTGATTAAAAATAAAATATTTTAGAATCTTAATGCTGAACGGAATAATTATATATACGGTTAATACTGTTTCGTGTTTGTTTTCAGATGTATTAATTTTCTTACATGTGTAAAGGCCATAAATAAAATTAAAAATGTATTGCTTTTATATTATGATTCAACAGTGATTCCCCCATACTCCCCTGTGGGGGTGTCACACCCAAAATTCTCAAGAACACCCCCAACTTAAAAAAAATAGGTCAAAAATACATATAAATCATGTAAAACTCCATTTCACCATCCCAATTTTGACTTTACACCCCCAAAACTGAAAATCCTGGCGGAATCCCTGTGATTCAGTATCTGCGATATAAAAATCGAAGGTGTATATTCGTTATTCGTTATTAAATACATAGGATGTTATTAAGTCCTTTTGAATTTCATTTCTAATAATAATATTTTGAAATATTGTGTCATAGCAGTACTTCTGCACGGGAACACTGCTACACAATAGCCTTGCCCTGCTGCACAATACCTGCGAGCATCGGGGCATTTTGCCACAGGAGCTGCGTTCGGAAAATAAGAGAAATAATACCCACGAATCTCTAAGCAAAAGCTCTGTAAGCAGCGCTACCTAGCGGATGAATTCAAAATCACGTGCTTCTGTATAAAAAAACATTAGTTTTAGCGCAGACAGAAATGGGGGAGCGTGCTAAGTCTATCTATTATGAGGTCTACGGTAATGGTTCTAGGAACGTCAACAAAAACAATTAAAGTGGATGAAATAGCAAAATGAAAAAAAGAGAGAAAAAATAAAGAATCTTTTAGTTTACCTTAACAAGTTTCTGTATGGTATCCAACGGTACTGCGTTCCCAGATACAGATAACTCCGAAACAAGGTTTGAACCTAGATTTCCTTCACCAGAGCCTGAATCTGGTTGCTGAGGTCGAGCCTTCACATGTAAACACTCAAGTAAAGTCAGTGTGACGAAAAGTAGCCGCTGCATTCTGGAAAAAAAAAAGAAAGAAAAATCACTTATTCGTTAATTAAACAACAAATATATTATGAATTGAAATTATATTTTATTCCACTTATATATTACATGATTACTTATGCAATGAGAAAGAATACTATTATGCTTTTATTGCGCAGAATATCTACTTATTTGAGTTTAAATAGGCTACTGTTCTCAACATATAAGTGTCAAGTAAGAGGCAAATTAAGCAGAACATTTTCACATATAAATCGCACGCCATTTTACTCAAGAAAAGGACGATTTTACTAAAAAAATAATTTATAAAATCAACTTTGTTTCGGGAACAGGAATGGGGAGAAGGTGGGAATATGAAAGAGGATTGTAATATAAAACTGGATGCAATTATTTGCGGCGCTAGTTTTAATGCGGCGAGAAACAGGAATACTGGAGAACGGTGGCAATTTTCATAATTGGAAAAATTTTCATAAGTACTCTGCAATAGTTTTCAAGTTGTTAATGAATGCATCGTACAAATTAGCAGTAGTATTAAGAATACTACCAAAGAAAAATAACGTTTAAAAATGTACTATTGTTTACGTTAAAAAAATGGTGATATAAAATTAGGGATTCATTGTACGATGTGCCAAGATGGGTCTCATGTTGTATGTTCTGAGCGTGAAATTTACCCTTACATATGTGGTTTCTGGGCATAAAAACTCATTTTCGTCTCCTTTCCTCCAAAAATATCTTTCATATTTATTGACTAGTTTCATTATTATTTGTTCAAAAGCATGAAAAAGTCATTTTTTAAATTTAATTACAAAGGGTTCAATTCGTGTTTATATATATATTTTTTAAAACTTGAATAACGTCAATAAACGTTACAAATTTGAGATAAACGTATTTCTTAATGCGTAATGCTAGTTTCATATCATGTTCTCCACATTCCTACCATGGAATATGAACATACATTAAGTTTCTTAATAGCATATCCTACACTACTCAATATTTTGACTTGCTACATTGGTCACAAGAAATGGAGGTATATGCTAAAATTCAACGAGACATTTGGCAAAGAAAAAAAGACCATTTAATGGTAAAAATGTAAAGTTCCCAAACTTCCTTATTCAATTGCTATAACAAAAGTTTCCCGAAACCAAGAATTCAAATGTTGAAAGTAATCTAACAAAAACAAATTGTATAAATGTTACACTTCCATATTTCATGCAACTAATATTAACTCACGTTTCTACCTATTTTTTAAACAAAGCCTTTCCTTAAAGTTATTTCAAAGGTAGATTTGGCTACACTGTTTCAATGCTTAGTTGCGTTTTTTCTTTCTTAGCGGCTGTTTCGAAAGTTCTATAGATTGCAAATTCTTTTAGACATGGTATCTTATCAATAACATGCTTGACAACTATATACTTTCGATGCGAGCGTCCGAGTGTGCGGATGTATGGAAATATATCTCCGCGTTTACATACTAATGATACGATAGGATGAAAGATTTATTCGAACAATCGTTCACTTTTCAATGATTTAGATGTTGTTAGCGTTTTCGGAACTGAAAAGAAGAAATGTATTGCTATCTTGTGAAGTTGTGCGCTACTTGCTTTTCGTTTCAATAAATGGAAACTTGTCTTAGATATTGAAAGCGTCTATCAATCCAACGTTTCAACTTTCAGGTCAATGGTATTTATATCGTCACGATTTATATAACTACTTTTATATATATTATATTGCTTGCAATGAATATGAGTCGAACATAACCCATAGCAGTCGCCACTATACATTTCTATCAAAACTTATGTGTCACTACTCTCTATATATATAACCGGAAGAGTAAAAATTTAGTGACTAGTTACTAATATTCTCTTTTAATTTACCAACTGGTACGACAATATGGCTCTACGACAAAAGTTAGTATTGTACATTTTTTAAAAATAAAAATCCCAAGAAGTAACTAAACTTTATTGTTTATTTGTGTATATTATCTGGTGTTGCATTCTGGAACGTGTTCCACAGCCACCTAGTGAGCACGGAGGAGAAATGACATCTAAGACGTTTCTTGGGTCTAGTTTATCAAAAATGATTAATTAACCCTTCTCAAAATATTCCAATCAGGGTTTCTGCCAGACGAATGAAGTGGGGGTTACCCCCCGAATCTCGAAAATCTTCAACTTTAAACATTTTATGGTTAACAGTCGATATAAAAACCCTGCAAAACTCTATTTAAACCCTGCCAACCGCATCAATTTTGACTTTTCACGCCCCAGAAATTCGAAATGCTGAAAGAATCCTTAATTTTCACAGTAAAAAGCAAATTCCTATATATAAAGTAGTTTTGTCTGTGTCTGTATGCTGTCCACAACGATATCAGAAATTCATATTCAAATCCCTCACGAGCTCGTTTATCATGTTATTTTGGGAGGTGAGACGTGTTCAACGGCAGAAAGATCGAGGTTTCCTTCTTAGATTTTGCGACGGTAATCTTGGAATATAAGTAATGTAATCCCGTCGGTTGCAAGAAAGGTTAGGAAATTGCATCATAGACGGCGCTAATGTTTTTCATTTTGAACTACAGTGTCTCAATATAAATAATTTCTTTTATATAAAGATTGGACAAAAAAACAAAAAACATGCAATTTTGAAACTCGGTTTTGTACGGCTACGCTCGGTAGGATCGGAAGCAAAAATATTCGATGCGCTTAGAGTTATACATCATTTAGATAGGATGGAGAGGTGGAGTGGTGTACAACATGCGTTTGTCTTGAAATTTTTTCTTTCTCTCATTCTCTGTCTGCCTGCCTCTGTGTGTATCTATCATAGAATCCTGCACTATTGTTTCAGGCAAATTAGTATAATTTTAGGCAAAATTACATGCATTTTACGTAAATTTCGCTCTCAGACAGGCCTTGGACCCTCTCCCCAAAGGCACTGCGCCCCGAAACCATCATAAATAGCTCAAATCTGTCATTTCAGGGGCGCGGATTAAACAGTGGAAAGTGGGAAATAAAATAAAATCATTTCTACACAAATGCGAATATTGGAGTAAACGGCTTGGTCATGTGGAGTATGATTCATTTCCAGCACTTGATAATTTTATGCAGTCTTCAGAAGAACAAATCTATGATTAATTAGTGAATTTTTTTCAAAAGCAAAATAACATTTAAAATACATTTTCCAGAACCTGGTGTAAGTAAGTCATGGGTTAGTAGTCTTTTCAGTGCGATATCTGTGATTGAGTCCTTTAATCTTTTGGTTCGTATGTGTGACCAGCTTATTGAATTGACATCTCATGGAGCACTACAAATCCCGTTTAGTAAGAAATGCCCCCATGAGGATACATGTGAAATCAGAGCACCTCCTACCGTTTCCCACGAAGTACAATATGTGAAATAGGATTTTCTGCCCTGGTTGGACTAATGGAGTGTATTCGTTTGTTTCCTTTTTTGAAATGTGGAAATATCATATTAATTGAAAGATGTGGTTTGCTGTAGACTCTTTTACATTACATCTTGCACAGATTTTTGCGCCATAGAGTAACCTATTTTCATTGATGTAAAATGTAAAGTTATAAATCTCGATAAAGCAGATTGTTGTTATTCGTTTAATTTTGTGCTCAATAATTTACAATGTTCTTTGAGTTCTAAAATAAAATGAGAAAATATATTTCTTTAAAAAAAAAAATGTTTATCTGTTCTACGTTAAAATAAATCAAGTTTTTATAATGATAATGCATTTAAACGAGTTGTTACAATACATTAATACATTTAATGGTATTTCAATAGAAAAGGTGCTGAGATAGGTGGTCCGTGGTAGGTTTACAGTCTCACGGAGTGGCCCGTGATGTACGAAAGTTTGAGAATCACAGTACTAGGCCATTGGAGGTGGGTCAAGAGGACCGAGAAAATTCTAAAACATAGTTTTAAACAAAAAAAAAAGTGGAAATTGAATTTTGAACAAAAACCGGAAACCGGTGTTTGAACCGAAAAACGGTGCTTGGTGAAAAAGAACGAAAACCGGATTTGAACAAAAACAGCGAAAACTGGTTCTTGAACAGAAAAAATCGAAATCCTGTTTTTGAACAGAAAAACAAAATTATCGTTTTTTGGGGGTTTCGGGTTTTTAAATAACCGATTTCCGTTTTTTTCACGATTTTACCATGCCTAGTACACACCACAGTAGAACCAGCCGCATGTGGACATTTGCAGTATCTCACTGATCTCTTGCAGAAGGAAACCATTTTAACACGTTTTTATTAACTCGCTTTCTTGTCTGTCTGTTCGATACAAATTTTGCAATCGATTTTAAACTCACTTCCCATCATCCCATTTCTTTGAAATTTTGTAAACTTGCTTGCTTCCGATGACAATACAATATTCAATCATTAGATATACGACAAAATAATCCACTTAACTGTACTTAATTAATTAAATTTAGAAGTAAATTAAGTCGAACGCCTTAATCGTTATGCAACCAAATTAACACTTCTGATGTGGGTAGTAGTAGAAGCATAAGGATAAAATCGGTAAATTCTTCAAAAGCAATTGGAAAGGACTTTCAGTTACTAACGACAACTATATTGCTTCCAGTCTTCAGAAATTATGTTATAACTAAGAATTTTAACTAAAGGACTAAATTTGGAAACATTATTATGTTTAATGGTTAGAGTGAAAATCTAGAATGTTACACTACAGTGCAGAAGACGAAACCAAAATTAAAAAAATATTTAAAAAAAAAACACTCTTTTTTAAGATCGACTAAAAAGTAAAAAATAATAAATTGAATTAATCTTATGAATCGGAAAATAAAAGCGTGGGTGTTCTTAGATATTATGATTTTATGATAAGGTAAGCAAGAGCAACGCTTTTATTTTCCGATTCATAAGATTAATTCAATTTATTATTTTTTTACTTTTTAGTCCATTTTAAAAAAGCGTGTTTTTTTAGAATCTTTTTTTTTAATTTTTTTTTAAACAGAAAACGAACAATGAATTTTCTACCACATCAATTGCAAACGTTAGTGGTACTTGAAGAAGGCTTGGAGGAATAGTGGCAGAACTAGAACTTCACCTACACAAAGTGTCTGTCGGAATATATCATCTATTTGAAGAGTACAGGAAAAGAACACACTTTGTTCATTTTATTGATTTTACGGGAGACTGTTTTTAAAAGTTCATAATCAGCATTGCATACACCTACACATCAAATAAAGATTTGCTTGTAATAGACGGACTATATAATATTCTCTGCATGTATGATAGCTTGTTAGAAAGGTCCTTCAAAGAGCAAACAATTAGAGGCATCTCAAATTAGCCAAAACACATTCTTTCCCTGTGGTCTTCAGTTGGATCGTGAACGACTGAACCCGTAATGACGTGAGCGTATGACGTCATCAATTACGAGTATTCTAATTTCTCAGCTGAAATAAACAATATCAACGTGTCAGAGAGTTCATTTGATACATATTCACTAGTATTATTAGGGTCGCTTTCCAAAATTTCATTATTGTTGTCATTTGTACAGTATCTTCAAAAATATGAAAAATCACACCCACATGCAGCGTCGGTACTGAGGCCTCTGAAGAGGTCATTGTTTGTTCAGATATTGGGTTTCAGGTTTCGCAACTGTCCACAAAATATTTTTACGACGCTGTTTATCGCACTGTGAATGTCTATTAGGAGCGATTTGTTATAATATCAGCTTGATGAGCATTCTAGTGATAATGTTTGGTATCAGCAAGATGAAACCACAGCTCACAGTGCAAGACTGGCTGCTTTGCGGGAACTATTTAGAAGATGTTTGATTTTAATGTTTAAAAAGTGTCTCCTACGTTGTAAGATCTACATATATGTCACCGGCAGATCTTTTCTAATTGGGGAATACTCTGATAGCATCTGAATGATAAGGGAATTGAAGGAAATAATTAAGTAAGAAACTGACAAGATCACAGTACCATTGCTACCAATGTTCACTCAAAAAAGGAATATATTGAAAGAATTTTGTCCCACCAGTATATATATATATTGGGAGGGAGTATAGACTACGGTCTTCCCCTTGTCAAGTGAAGTCCCCGCACCAGATTTGGTGCTTTAACTAACGATGTGGATTGGTACAGGGGACAAACATAAGAAGAATTTTTGCCAGGATTTCAGTGGAGAGGGATGTAAAGCCAGAATTAAGGGTGTACTTAGAGTTTTTACGAAGTTTCTATCGACTTTTAACCGTATAAATGTTGAATTTCGGGTGCATATTAGACAATTTTGGGTTGGCACCCCTTATTTGTGGGTCTGGCAGAATCACTGAAAAATATATACACAAACAAAATTTGAATTTTATATAATAGTTATACACAAATGACAATAATAAAAAATGTAGTTATATCATATTTATATACAAGATTATGTTATGCGAAACAAATGTGGCATCACTTATAACTATCTTAAATATCATTTGTCAAGAGATAATTTACATTATTAGGAACAAACATACGAATTACACTTCATTCTTCAACAAGAGGAAAGCACAGAAGCACCCAGTGATACATCGTAAATTTTTCGTTTCTTTCAGTCAAGACAAGCGCTCATTAACAAGTCACTTCAGGTGCAAAGGTCTGCTGCTGACTGTGCTGCTATCTGTTGGGAATCTCCTCAGTTTTTTTTTCTCTTTTTAGCATTTTTTTTTCTTTTCTTTTTTCAAACACTCAAACGTTCGTAGTCCGATTCACGATACATGCTACCTGACTTGACCCACTTCCTCAACCCATGCTGGGTTCCATAATTACCCGTCGGCTCATCAGACGGGATCGTAAGACAAGGAGGGGTGTTTCAGTCCTTTTAAAAGAAAAAAAAAAACAAAATAAGCCGCAAAACAGCGTTGCCAGATTTAATGAGTTATTACTTTTCTGCTGAACTGGTAGTGTTACAAAATATTACACACGTCCGTGTTGTACAAGAACACAGTACAGATAAGTATACCTGAAGAAGCTACGAAAAATCGAATATGATATTTTTACCTGCTACATTTTGACCTTTATTAATATGCGGATCTTTTATCCTCGTTTTTACACGTACGGATTCAAATTTACAGTTGAGTTTATGGCATGTTATAAAGTCTTTGATTCTTATGCTGTTTTCCGCTGTTGCTCCTTTACAGAGGCAATCAACAAAGCTATAAAAGTAATAAAAACAAGACCATAATAAGCCTCTATAGCCTCTCGAGTAGCTTCGTGGGAGATACGAAATAAGGGAACTGTTCTGATAATCTAATAGCCTTCCTACTTCACAAAACTAAAAAGAAAAAAGGGGGCAGAACTATCCATCGCTAGAGTTTCCAGTGCTAGAAAAAAAAATATTTCAGTACGTTTTCGGTTTTTAAAAAAAATAGGTTCAATTAGTGCAATTTTCAGAGATGTGGACAAATTTCTGAGACAAGAAAATACTGAAACTTAGGTTCGTTATTTTTCCAAGCTGAGGAACAATTTTTGGAAAAGAAAATCAAGAAATATATTTTCAATCTTCTCTCCTGCAAATTGGGAATCGAAAGATTATATTCATGATAGCTACTGAGCTTACGTCAGCACACTCGAAAAGTTTCTTGTTTGAAAGCCGACCACTATTACCTTTTTGCTAGCATGAAAACTGAAGACGGTTTGGGAGGCTGGCAGATCCGTCGAGAGAGTGCGAATGCATAGGGTCTCAGCCCTGCAAGGGTGCCCAGTCCATTAGAAAAGAAAATTCCTGCTTTTGATAACAGTTCTTTTTCATGATTTTCCTGTAATGGTATGCAATGCCGGTGAACAATTTGGTCAGGTGGGTTGCGGAGCTTCCAGGCGTTTCTGGCGAGAAGAAAAATGTACAGTCAGCTCCAAAAGTTTGTTTCCAGTCGTAAAATTTCCTCTCTAAATAGCTTTGAAATGGATAGAACGATTCGAGTTCTGTTTCTTCTGTCATTTACAGAAAATTGTACTCCAATCGGTGTATCAATTAAAAGGTATTCAGAAATCAAAATTTACGACTGAACACACTTTTTTTGGAGCTGACTGTACAAAATTAGACTGTAGCCATCTTGGGTTTTATTTCTTTTTGAATTAATACTATGTGCCAATCATGTTAAGTAGATAAATGATATAATACCGCGTTGCACAGATATTGTAGGGAATAACCACGAATATTTTAATGCCGGCCGGGTGGTCGAGCGGTCTGCGGCGGTAGGCCATCGACTCGAAGGTCCCGGGTTTGAGTCCCGGCAGGGGCATGGATTTTAACTGGCTGTAAATGGGCGAATCGTGGCGGGCCGAAGTCCAAAGTTACTGGACTGGTCCATATAAAAATAAAGTTTGTTTTTACGAATATTTTCATGAAGATATTGGAATATACGTAAAATATCCCAGAATTCTTCTTGTATATGCGTGCAACATTCTACGAATATCTTAATGTATTAACGCATATTTAATTGATATTCTGTGAATATGTCTCTGAGAATATTCCAATAGGTTTAACGATATTTAGATCTAAGGATATTTGCGTAAGGTAAACAGATCTAAGGATATTTTGGAAATTCCAATTTCCAATATCGTCTCAGTACCTATTCTCAGAAGTATACCCTAGATATATCCCTGTTTGATTCCTAGAAACTCTGTATCCTAAGAAATATTCTGGAACATTCTACACATATTGGGGATCCAAACGGGATATTCCTGCAATATTCTGTGCTATGTGCGTTGATATTATGTTGAAATAAATTATTTACTTCATCAAGGTAAGATTTTAAAAACAGTAATTATTTAACTCATCTTCCAATTACTTTTTCACTTAAAGTAATATGGAGTGGACAAGCGTGTTTTATTATTTTTCTTTTACAAGGAGTAACTAAAACTCAAAATTAGTTGTTTTTTTATTTGAATTTTATTTAAGGCCTTTAAGCAACTTGTGGCTCAGGCCGAATGGATGATGATGGGAAAACTGGTCGGATGAAGAAAGTGGGAGGAAACGGAAGCACCCCGAGAAAACCCACTACAAAGCCTGAGCTGGGATCGAACCGAGGGTCCCAAGCATGAGAGGTGAGCGCTCTACTATTGAACCATAGCAGCCCCTCAAAATGCTAATTAGTGCGGAAACTTCGATACGAATGGATTTATATCGTGTTTGTTATCCCAAATTGTTTCCAAAGATGTACGATAAACAAGTTCCGTTGAGCGATTTTGAAAACTCCCAAAATTATAGTATAACCATAAAATCTTCCACGGCGATTCTCAATTGAAGCTGCGGTGTTGCCAACTAGGGAGTAAAGGAGAAGAGAAAAGGAATTACAAAAAAAGTAAACAACTCGTAGTGCCCGTGAAATAAGTTTTAAACCCATTTTTACAATTTCGGAATAGAATGAGCAATTATAATGTTCATAGAAAATCTTGTCACTGATAACATTAAAAAATAATATGAAAATGTTGTAAATACCGTGAAAAATCCCTTCCTCTCATTTGGAGAAACGTTGAAATGTTTTCATGCTAAACCTGGTATAATAGTCACACTTTGCAACACTGTGTTCTTTGATTCACATTATATGTTGTTCATCATCACTAGAGAATACCATGTATCTAATAAACTGACGTTGTGCCATTTGAAAAACTAAATGATATACCAGGTTGGCAACATTGACAACTCACTTTTTTTTTTTTTAACTTCTAATATCCTCTGTATTGATACAAATCATCTTCCGAAAATTAAATTTTCTTTTTAGCGCATCGTTTAAGATTTACGGCGAAATTCATTGTATTTATCATTGTAAGGACTCGCTTTTGGGCTCCAAGTTGTAACACTTATATCTCGAAAACGAAGCGGAATTCGATCCATGTTTATATGATTTTTTTTTTTTCTTCTTTCGATGTCAGAATTCAGCTCCTAAAGTTTGGCCCCATTTTTTCTTTACACCCAGTATATTACGTGGTCATAGAAAACACGGAAGCTTCGGAATGTACTGTAAAATATTCAGTAAAAAAGCAAAAAAGATTATGAACTATAAAATATATTGGTATTTTAGTTCTGCATCAGACAGTAAGCTTAATAGCTGGATTAACTTATGTGCTAAATTCTTGCAATGCCGATTTGTTGTTGTGTACAAAATAAAACAAAACAATATATCACGTGTATCAGGAAGAACATTTAAGTTGATGACTGATTTACTGCAGATTTTTGTAGTTTATATCAGTAAAGCAGCCACTGTAACAGGCAACTGCGAAGTCAAATCCACTTAATAATTTTTAGTCGCTGTCTTTTCAGTGGAGGAAGAAAAAAAAAAGAGATAATAAAAAAGATACAGTGCAGAGAAACTGAAGGACTAGATAGATGCTTGTGGGGGAGGGAGGCCAAATGGAACGGGAGATTTAGGACTCGATGGAGCCGGAAAACATCAAAGGGAAAAGTGTTAGTGGTGAACCAGGAAGAAGGCTGACAGTCACAGACACACACACACACACACACACAGTCATCGGGTATTTGAAGTCACGATGGAATTTGCTGTGGGGCTGGGATCAAGTGGCCTTTATAATGAAAGTAATAAGAAACAAGTATGGAGAGAGGGGGAGGGGAAGACCGGGCAGTGCGTAGGCGGCTCAGCGGCGGAGAGAGAGAGAGAGAGAGAGAGAGAGATTCATCTGATGAACACAGCCAACACACATACATCCACATTTTGGTCAAGGAAATCTTAGCTCCAACTTCACTTTGTCGTTCACCATTCATGTCCTATTCAGCCTCTGTGGTCCAGAGCTCAAAATCGCTCACTTCGAGGAAATCCGGGTTCAAGTATTGCTCACGACGGCCATCCTCCCGAAGGTTTTCCAGGATTTTGCTAATAAAGAACACTACCGAGAAGAGACGGTCAAAAGAAGTTATTTTTGGTATAATTCAAAAGAAAACATAGCTCATATGCAAAATATAGTTGCTGAACTGTAGGAATAACTGGGAAATATAATTTTGACGAGCTCTGTTCTGACCCAGATCACCTAAAACATTTTTAAAGGCCTCCGTAGACGGTTAAATTAATCTTGAATAAGTCGTTGTTCAAGCAATTTGATGAAAATAACGTCAAAGATGGTGCTGCAAATTCTTGAATCCAAAATTTTTCGTCAGAGAAATCCTATATAAAACTTGTCCTTTTTCTTCTTCTTCTTCTTCTTGAATTCTAGAGTGTTTTCTGACCAATCATAACCCTTGGATTGCAAGTATTTGACTTAGCTGCCGATGACTTCCTGCAAAGAATTTGAAAACGTCTTTGTGGAATAGAGAATGTTCTACGATTATCATAGAAATAGCAACACATCTTGCAGTTAATTAAATTTTAGTGCAAATGTATCCAAATTGTCACCCCACATTTTTTTGTTTGTTTGTTTGTTTCTTTTGCGTTTTTGTTTGTATACGGTTCATTTGTTGTCAGTGGCATACAGAAAATCAGGGATTATACCTGACCTCTTCCCAATTGAAATTTCACCAAAATTCTCCAGCACTCTCCAAGCTTTAAAAGTATGACATTTGAAAAACAATAGAAACCATTCAAAATTGTTCATACCCCTTACAATTTTAGCTGTATGCCACCCAAACATTAAATCCCGGCAGATACTCTGCAAGTCAATTGCATGCCGGCTTGTCATGTCTTATAGGTATTCCATATGTATGCTAAATTATAGATACATTAAGCTCTGCCACACACTAGGCGATTCTGTCGCCGAGGCTGAGTCGCATAAAAATGACTCCATACTTTCTTATGACCGCATACTAGGCGACTTGGCCGCAGTGACACGATTTGGTAACAGAGAGAATCATTTCTGAAGGCGACTTGGGAGGAGGAACCAAAATAGATTCCATGTATTCTTTTGAAGCACCACACAATAGGCGACTTAGTCCTACGATTTTGAACAGCGTTGACAGTTGTTTTCATTGCCGATCTCTTTTTGCCATGACATATGAGAAAATGAGGGATGAAGTAAAAGTCAGGCATATAGGGCCTAATTTATCTTTGTTTAGAAAAATGGTTGAGAAATATTTCCCATTAAGTAAGTTTGATCAATACGGAGTATGCTTCTGTTCATTCCATATTTCTGTGATCATGCTCACTTCATGACAGCTCTGAGAAGAGTCTTTTGTCTCGGATAACAAAGTCCGTCGTCGTCACACCCCCTTTCTCTCCCTCTCTTTATTTATATATATTGTCTGGATGTATCCATCCGTCAATATTTTTATCTTCGGTCGTGGATCGTTTCCGGCAGGCACAATGAAAGCAATTTTGCTGTTTACTTTAAAACAATATTAGAAGAATTAAATACCGAGAAGTGGTACCTGTCAATTCTTGGAAATTACTATATTTTTGGGAGGTGAGAGGAGAAATATTGTAATGTACCTTCAGTTATAACCTTAGAGAACAATATCCTTAGATACTAGGAAGGAAAGAGAAAAGTAGGCAGGAGAGAAATATCAGTTAATTCGACTGCTAGTTGTAGCAACATAAAGTATGTTTGACACGGAAAGATTTGTAATAGAATTGGAGAAAAAGGAGCACTTGTGGAAAATAAGTAGCAGTGATTATATTGTTAATTTATTGTGACGTCTCGCACATCTTTCAGAGTGGACTAGTTTCCCTATTTATTTGGCCACATCTCTACATGAGATTTAGTTTATGTCGAATTCGAATTTTATTTATGACTTAGGCATCTAAAGCTCAAGCCGTAATATGGGAAGGGGAAAGAATGCAGGAAGGTATCGGCCAGGGCCTAAGTTGAAGGTACCATCCCGGCATTTGCCTGAAGTGACAGACTGAGGAAAAAAACTTTAAACAAACTCAGTCAGGAATGTCGGCCACTGGGATTGAACCCACAGTTTATTTTGAATTAATTTCGTTCTTTTATACATATTTAATAAAGTTTGCATGGAGTTAATTGTATTTTATACTTTGACACACCGAGTGTTTTGCTTTGTTGTCATACATAACCTTCAGCCTGAGCTAAAAGTTACCTAAAGGTCGGGAGAGTATTTTGGAAGGAATCAGACCTGGATTTATTCAAGCAACTATCCCAGCATTTACCTGGTGTGACTGAGGAAAACCAGGGAGAAGCTCAGTCACGATGGCCGGCACCTGGAATCGAACCGGGGTCTTCCCGATTACAATGTGAGCACTCCACCGACTGCTCTATCTCGTCGACGAAATACATAGTAACAGACAAATGGAGCTGAAGGCATGGGATGGGATCGGTGGAAAAGTGTGTGGCGCATAACATTTCAGTGGTGCTAACCATTACCTCTGCCAACACTGGTAGCAGAATGAATGAAAAACAGATGCAGTTATGAATCGAGCGATCAAGTCGTCTGTACGAAAATGAACTGCAACCAAGTCACCTAGTGTGCGGCAGGGCTATAGGACATGTCAGCCCCATGAATCGAGAAGTCGTTTAAACCGATACATGGACGCATCCAATATTGAAAGACGGTTCTTTTTTAGATACAAAAGTAAACTATATTTGTTCTAATTTTTGGTAAGTGGTTCACCATATCACAAAAGTTTGCTTTTTCATCTATACAGGGTCACATATTGGAGAGAATAACATTCCTACGCAGTAAGTTTATTTGAACAATCGAATACGAGTGTCTTGGCCCGTGTACGATCAAAGATTCCGGTTCATTCAAGACGTTTGATTGAAATAGTTGGATGGTGTACAAATTTCTCCAATAACTTGTTCAATAATTTCATTCAATGATTATTTGATAATAATAATAATAATAATAATAAAAGTAATAAACTGTTTATTATATTCAGATTTATTAAACACTTTGCTGATTGTGCTGATAGAGAACACTTTGTTGTTTCCATGCCTCCCATTGCGGAGGAATGCAGAGAATTTTTCCCTTCCTTCAAGTAGACTTTCTTTTCTGGAAAAACGTTTTGGAAAATAATCCTATTTGCTGAACGACAAAAGGGAAATTTCTTTTGTCGCTGTATAGTCAATTCATTCAGCATTTTGGCAGGTGTCCATCCACGTTGGAGGTCTCTTAAAAGCCTCTGTCACAACACAACACAAAACGATTGACACAGAAATATTTTACGCACGTAAGTTCACCCCTGCTGATAGATTGAATGCAAAGCCAAAAAAAAAAAAAAATGTCCTTCCTTCCTTCCGTTTTGAAGATCTTTTGAAGTGTTTCAGCCATCTTATCTTCAAAGGTACTGGAATTGCTTAACTCAGTAGGGAAGACTTTTGCCGCACGATTTGGCGTTTTCAATTATAGGTCGCCAGGTACATGTTCAGTATAGCTTCTGTTCGTTGGAGGTCGTTTCCCGATTTTACCGAAAAAGAAGTAAAACTCCTTTAAAAGTTAAGGTTTGTGCCTTCAAACACAGGGCAATTGGATTCAGGAAGCAAGCAAAAGGTAAAAAAAAAAACTTTTACGTTTTACAATGGACACTATCCAGAAGTGCGCTCCGGAAAAAAATATTTAAACCTATTCGAAAAAGAACTTCAAGATGTATCAACTGTGCGAACTTTCGCTGTTGAATTACAGATACAAGTGGAAATTTTACTTCCACGTTCTCCTATCGACTCTGTTGACGACTATCTTAAGGTTTTCCAGGATTATTCCTCAGTTTCACCAGGTGAAAGCCAGGGTGTTACATCAATACCCACCCAATATCCCAGGAATATCAAATTTAGACCCCCAATATGCGTAAAATATTTCAGAACGTTTTAGAACAATTAAGAGTATTCCTAGCATATTTTTTTTACAATGTTAAAAGGATGGGCACCCACATTTTAAAGTTTAAAGTTACGGAATATTATGAGAATGTTCCTCATATCCGTTGACTATCCCTGGGATATCCCAAAGAATATCTTTAGTATATATTCTCATCCCAGACATTTAGATATCCGTAGAATGTTCTAGGCATATACCAAAAACATATCTATGGATATCCTAGGGACATTCTCACTGCACATACGGATGTTCCCAGAATATATATGTGTTGTATGAGCAAAATCCCTGGTGATTACCATTTTCATCCTCCGGAAGAATTATCCTTCAGACATGACGGGGATTACGTCATAGTTGCCTGTTCAGTCCATAAATGAAAATGAAAAATCGTAACAACTTCTGTTGCTTGTAAAAGAAGTAAGTAATCGATCGACTTAATAAGGATGAAAGGGTTAAGAAATTAACAGAAAGGTTTTGTGTTTCTAATCTTCCGTATCTAACACAACACACGCAAGAACTATTAGTATTTAATGGAAATGTCCACATGAAAACGCTCCATGTGGAAATGGATGATTGTGTTAGAATGTTTCATCTTCGACGCGCAAAAACAGATAAAGGCCCGTGATTTTTTTTAAAAATCGAAAACAAGGAAAGCTGACCTGAGCCGGAATTGAAGTAAGGATTCTGAAGTCAACGTCTAATCGACTATCGTATACTAAGTTTGTTGGCAAATAACCCCTTCGGTAAGCTTATAAACAATATATGATAACTAATGTAAGTTGAAAGCAGACTTGGGGAGTAAAGTAACGCAAGTAACACGTTACCGGTAACGCGTTACTTCTTCAGTAACAAGTTACTGTAACGCGTTACTTTTTCAGTAACAAGTTACTGTAACGCGTTACTTTTTCAGTAACAAGTTACTTAACGCGTTACTTTTTCAGTAACAAGTTACTGTAACGCGTTACAATATTTTGAAAGTAACTGTAACGGGTAAAGAGTTACATTTTACCCAAGTAACGACATTACTTTTGCGTTACTTTTTTCATCTGTTGTTTGCAAAAAACAAATACAATTCCTTGTCAAGAAAGAAATATTTCTTAGTATTTTTCTAGATTTTTCAACGTCTAAGGTTTGATGTACTTGTAGGTATGCATGTGTTGGGTGTGTATATAATCAGGGTAAAAAAAAATGGTATTTCCACCAGTTTTCTTTCCACAGTACCAATACAAAAGATGCAAGAACCGGTGCCAAAGTGACGCGTTACTTATTAAGTAACGTAACGCGTTACTTTTGAAAGCGAGTAAAGTAACTGGTAACACGTTACTTTTTGACAGTGGGTAAAGTAACTTGTAACGCGTTACATTTTAAAAGTAACGTGCCCAACACTGGTTGAAAGGTTGTAATCTCTAATATGAAGAGGCTATTTGGCAAAACTTTCGAGCCCTCTACATTGTTAGTGAATATTTATTCCTGTAAAAAGTTCGACCTCGAGAGGGTTATAACCCCGCTGTAGTTAAGGAAGTACGACACAGAAAGTATGCTCAATGTCCAAAAAAAGAAAACATACGTGACAAAATCATTTCAGGAGCAGAGGTAGGGAGATGAAGTCGTGAGACCAAAAAAGAATACGCAACTATTCCCACGATCTGAAGTGATGCGTGTCGGCAATTGAACGCTAACAGTTGACAATCCAACATGCAGAAAGCAAGACAAAAAAAAAGGGAATAAAAAATGACGAGAGTACAAAGGCGACATTCCAACAGGCCTGAGAAACAAGTAAACCATATATCATGGGAGAGAACAAGAGAGAGAGAGAGAGAGAGAGAGAGAGAGAGAGAGATTTCATTGGATAATTCAAGTGGAACTTGCTTTTCGAGAACTTCTTTGGTTATTTGGACAGTGACGGATTTCTTGAAGGGCAAATATCATAAACTTACAACTAAACCTCAAAAGTCTCTCGTTGCAGCTAAGTGTCAGTATGTAGAGATGCATAGACGTCCTGTACAGAGATTGACATAAATTGAGCAAATATGCATCAACATTTCGCATGCTTACATCATTTCACCAAAGAAAGACCGTAGTTCTAGACTTAGTTCCAAAATTTTGATCTGGGGTTTATTTGAAACTTCCAAGAAGACCCACTGATTTAGGGGCCTCGCCGAAGGTAAATCAGTAACCTATACAGAGCTGAAATCGGGCCACTTTTGGTGACTCAGCCTGACCAGGACAGGTGACTCGATTGCATCGGTCTTTCCAGGTATGTGAGACTATTTCCATACGTTACGAATTTTTTGGTCTTTTGGGGTCAGCCCTAAAGAAACATTGTTCAAACGAAAGAGTGTATAGCAGTGGCGTCATTTCAGCTTTGCTTTGGGGGCATTTAGGAAAGACCTTGTATGAATGAATATGGCTTGGAATTGGTCATCGTATGCTAGGTGACCTCGGAATGAAAAGTTAACTTGATTACTTTTATTAGTTCCCCGTTGTTTCCACAGTCCGAAGTGCCCCTTCCCTTCAGATATGGCGATACTCAATGTTCTTATCTTTACTTTGGTCTTAGTTCTATGTGAACTAATTAATAATTTTAGCCTTTCAACTATTCCAAATCCCATGCCATAGCCGGAGCAGTTTATATAGAATAATCTGAGGTACCTAGAAACGTTACAATGTAAAGCAAAATTTGGTGGGTGGAATCTTTCGGAGGTTTTGTCGCTTTCTAAATGTTAGAAGTTCTGTGTGCGCGCGCTCTTGAACTATGGGGCGGGGAACCCCATTACTAGAGCTGACGGAATTACTTAACATTTTTGTTTTTGCTGTTTTCTTTCAGACACTCTTTTGTTTGTAATGCTTTATCATTTATTCTTCAATAAAAAATAAAACTAGGATTTTGATTAGACATCAATAAATGTTTTCTTCTTATAGTACAAGAACGAAACTTTAAAAGAATGAGATTTTTAAAGGAGCCGAAAGACTGTTTATTCCTTACGACAACGGCAACGCTGGAGAACCAAAGCTCCTCCCCATTTCTTTAAGAAACTTTCATCTTTTTTCTTCTAAAACTCTCCTCTCCTTAACAGGTAGTGTTTCGTCAGAGCGATTATATAATTAATCAGTTTTATTGTGTTTTTTTAGGTGAGGGGGAAGAGATAATTTTATTTTGATCTGCTGTACGTATATATGGCTATTAATTTACCAACGAGCAAAAATTCAGCCCACAATTTCATGACTAAAACAAAAGTGGGCGTGGTTACTAGTCTCTTGCAATGTTGCCATATTTCATTTTAGATAATAGTAACTGACCAATGACAATGTGTACGGAAGACATATATTTACCTTTGTTACTTATTACCCCATCCCCTCCTGTCAACAGATAACAATTAAATTAGAAGTAAATGGCATATCTGCTTACGGGAAATACCCTTGTACTACTACAACGCGCGAAATTTGAGAATTACCGACTCTTAAAATAAATGTTATAGCGTCGGGAAAAAAAGAGTGCGAAAAATCAGTGATGTGACGACATAAATACTGTTAAAGATGAAACTGAGTGATCATGGCTCAATTGGTCGATTGCTGACTTTACTTTCGGCCAGGTTATCCTAGTTCTTCCTCAGTCAGAACATGGACTTCAAACTATAAGCACTGACTTGACTTCGTTATCATTTCCTATGCTTACAGATTATACATTCTTTTCGTAATAATATCGTAACGAAAACACATACATATAACGCAATAAAGGAAAAGACTTCAGGAACCAATCATTTAATTGATTCAATAGGATTTTATCAATTGACCAAAAATATAATTACTGATCGTACTGAATTCTACATAAAACGCAGTAATTAGCAACAATGGGGAATTTGGGGGAATTGAGTTAATGTAGAGATGTTGAACAAATGCTTGTGAGTTTCAGTAATGAGACTCATCCATAGATAACAGTAGGTCTAATTGGCACTTACAGCTTTCTTATTTTTAGATTACGCCTAACTAGTGTGTTCAAAAGTCAAAAACTACAAAAAACATTTTGTGTAATTTTTCAAACAGCAGTTTTCGGATTTTCAAAAAAAAATCAAATAATTTAGACAGCGCTTACCGCTCAATAGCCTATCTAGGGAATACATCTGGACTCTCTCCGAAATTCTGATTTATATGTAATATTAGTGTAGGAATATTTTAGGAATATGCTACGAAACCGGGACAGGACCGGGAAACCGGGACTGTCGCCCCAAAAGGCTTCTGCCACTAACTGGGAGGAGACCCCTTAATTACTCTTGCTGAGACTTAAGGGAACCGACCGGGGTAGACGCCTAATGTCCAATCCATACGTTCACGTCGTGGGGCCTGTTAGTACCCAAGCAACTGCTTGGCGAACGAACATGGATGGGCTGCTCACCAACCCGCATTAGCTGACAGCGTGGTGAGTCAAATGTCAGCACCCCTCCTTTCTTTACATATGATGGTACAAGCAAGGAAACAGCCTCGGAGGCCCTCATTACCCGGAGGACGGAATGCAGCTGGCAACGGCAGCGGTCAGTCCTGCAGGAAGTCAGAGGGTCAAAATGCCCGGGTTTGGACTGTAGACTGCCAGGACACCGACACGGCAACTCGAACGGACCTATACGT
>JAGDQP010004281.1:0-69867 GCA_022664845.1 Lepisma saccharinum
AGTGATGTCGAAACAATTA
This sequence comes from Lepisma saccharinum, assembly GCA_022664845.1. Taxonomy (NCBI): domain Eukaryota; kingdom Metazoa; phylum Arthropoda; class Insecta; order Zygentoma; family Lepismatidae; genus Lepisma; species Lepisma saccharinum. Next base: position 20 of record JAGDQP010004281.1, read on the forward strand.
GGAGAAATATGAAATATGGGCTTTGGAAGGTTGTAAAAGTTTATATACAAGGTGTTAATGATTTGTTATGTAAAACGAATCGTAAAGGAAAGATCGAGTGAGACTTTAAAGTATTGTAAAAAAGGAACAAGTGAAAATGTCAGATTTTTGTGTATTTTGTGCTGGTGGTATTTTTATTGCGGACTCGTGTCTTTTAAAACTTTCCGTACTTATTTACAGGACAATCCAATTACTTGTAGTGGGTGTAAGTAGAAGATTCTTCATAATAACTGTATATATGTGTAAATACAGGCAAAGTACTGTCAAAACATTTGTTGAATGAAGTGAATGATCATGAAACGTTTGTGGAGAACTATGAAATTTCAAATGACAGGATCGTGTAAGTATTCCCATGAATACTTTTTTCAAATCTTGTAGAGAATTAGTTTATAATATTGAATTCATTGCTCAACTTATACCAGATGTAATATATTAACAAGTTTCTGTAGAAAAGTCTTTAAGTGTGTCTTCAGAACAGTACATTATTGATATGCAGGGATTTAAAATGTCTGCGCATGACGAGAGAATTTTGTGTCGTAGCGTTTGATGCTAGTCTTTTATTCCACTGTTTAGTGGAACTTCCATGTGAGATTACTGAAGTAGGACTAGGTTATCAAAAACAAATGCAATGGTTAACACAAAACGTTCACGATATACATTGGGACACATGGATACAGCGTTTCACATCTTGGTAGAATAATTCTTCAATTGTGTTCAAGTGAAGCTACATTCTTTTGTAAATGTCTTGAAAAGGTACAGTGGATTGAAAGAATATTTCACTTGCAAAATGTGAATCATGTAAGTGAAAAGGAATGTCCTGCCCTGAAAACATTAAAGTTGAACATTGGTATATCTAAGTGTACTTATCATGACCCTCTCGAGGTGAATGCTTGTGCATTAAGAAACTGCTTACAACTACAACACTGGATGAAACATGAAAAATAAAAAATCTTGTAAATACCATGCAAATATAAGAAGCATGTGCAAGTTGTTTTCACAAAACACTTTACTTACTCTAAAATAATAATAAAGAATGATACTCTATGAATTTGTTTTCATTTCAAATCAGATGCTTTTTTGTAAATGATAACAAAACGGTTTAAATTATATAAACATATTTATTTTTCTTTAAAATCAAGAAGAGTAGTACAATTTTATTTACAATGTGGCTTGTTTTTTGTTTTATAATTTCTTTCAATTATTTTACTACAATTTGATCATTTTTCTCAGATGAACAGTATTCAATTTTGATATGACATTAACTCCTTTACAGTAAAGTAAATAAATACTATACAAAATAATCCACAAAGGGTGGATCTATTCTGTTGAACCTGAATTTTATTATATGTATATAATTTACAATTTCGTTTGCTTAGGAGGTGGTCTTGCAAAGGTATCAAAATAAAACCTCCTTGCATTTACAATTACAACACAATTAAATTACACTACCATTCGTGGTAGGAATGGAACAGATATCGGCAAGTTTTCATTTGGCAGGGAATTCACAGGTTGCTAGCGATTTGTTGAAAATTGCTTGCAGTGGATATTTTAGTATTTCAGAACAGCCTTTGATAATATAAGATGGAACTTTGTCAGCTCCGAAAGGTGTCTGAGGTTTCAGTTTTTAATAGCTTTCTCTACGTCCTTCAGTTCAGTGTGCTCGAGAAATAATTTATCTAAAATTTTAGAACAATTGTGTTCAGTTAAAGCATCAAGGTTATATTTTGACATATTGTAGGCTACTTGAAAATGTTTCATGAATGCATTCGCAATAGCTGTTTCTTCACTTAATTGTTATCCCTCGTAATTTAGCACATTGCATTCTGACTTTCGTCTTTAATTTTTTATTAATGTCCAAAAGCTTTTGGGTTCAGTTAAAATCTGTTTCACAATTGCGCAAATAAGTTCTATAGTCTGCAGATATTTCTTTTTTGAAGAGAGTACGTAGTTCTTTAAATTTATTATAATGATAACTAACATCTCCGATTGCTGTTACGGTTGTATGTCTTTTTCTTGATTAATTTAATTAAGTAAATTGAAAACCAGATAGGGTACTTTAGTTTAAGTCTTTTTCGTGGTACACGTTTATCGAAAATGGCATATAATATATTATAGAAAGTCAACATAATCGACAGTTAAGCTATCCGATACACTTTCCCAATTAAGTGATGCAATGTCACGAAGCAATTGCTTGTAATTGGCTTTGGAAAAGTTGTAATTAATTGTATGTGATTTTACTATATTTTTTATCCTTTTCGTGTACATAAATTCAGCTAATATAGCAGGATGATGAACATGCTCAGGAACGATCGAGTCATGTTCATGCGTTACAACAATACTTTGAAATTTAGAAAGCACTAAATCTAATGTTTTACCATATATGTTTTTAACATTGTTGAAATATTTTAAATTGTAAAAATTCATCAAATTATATAATTCACGGCAGGTTGTTGTTGAGTTAAGAAAATCGAAATCAGTTCCTCTCAATTCAGAAATATTATAATCGCCTATTAGGAGAATGCTGCTTTCTGGTGGTAATACACTATAATTATATAAAATCAAAATAATCTTAGTATACTGAAATAGGAGACGCAGGTACAATATAGACAACACGCACAAATATACAAGTAACATTATTTACAAAAAGTTTGTCTAGAATAAAACGTACACCAGGGATAACAGGGGAGGAAACTTGCTGCACTCGAATTTTTTTATTTACAGCCAACAGAACTCCACCCCCGGATTTTTTACAAGAGGAAGCAAGATTTCTGTCAGCTCTTAACACTACATACCGTTAATCGAAAAGTTCAGAATCTACATGACTATCGGTGAGCAAAGTCTCAATTAATGAGAAGGTGTAGGTATTGTTTAAAATGTTTTCATACAAGTTGTTTGTTTTGGATCGAAGGCCACGTGTATTTTGTACGTACAAACTAAAGTTTGCTTGCTTCCAAGAGGTTACACTTTTCGTCGGATTTACAGTCATTTCCCCCAACCCGTCACAATCATCCCTTCTTACTTGGAAACTTAAGTCTCAGCTATGAGAGCTTAATTTACCGTCAGTGGAACTTCTGGTGACAACTTCTGGGCTAAATGGGGACGAGGGAGAAGAGGATTGCAAGATTGTTTTCTTGCCGGTCTTGATTTTTTCAGGTTCACATTCCCTTCTCATCTTCTCTCTGTCGCTGTTATTGGCGGGAACATAGAGGGAGGAGATATTTTCACTTCTTTGCTGGTGTTTTTGTTCTGTTCTCCGGGGGTTCACTAAAGTGGAGGTTCGGGCAGGAACTAGATGGTGTTTGTCTCGATTCAGCTACAGAAACCACATTTCCTTCTTGCAAGTTTGATTGCCTGGGGGTTTCAGGTGTCGCAGATGCAGAACTACTTTCTGTCAACGTCTTTCCCTCACGATTCACGATATGGCAAGTGAGAAAAGTGAGGACACTTTAAGTCTTCTTCTAGGTTGATTACACTTTTTCCATGGATAGAATCGAGAAAAAAATGTCTTGTTTTCCCGAAAGTGTACACTACACTACTGTGCTTAGTATATTTGGTAATCACACTTTAAAATTCACTGTAGGGGTTATCACCATCGTTCCAGTAGAGACCATAGAGATGATGAGAGAGGAAATCGTTATGTAATCGTAAGGCTGTTGTCAACTGGGAGTAGGGGAAAGGAGGTTTAAAAATCCAACTTTGTGAACAATCCAAGTCAGGATTGTCATTATTATAAATAACAAGTTCTTTCAAGACTAAGCTTTTGTGTTCGTCCTCGTAATTTTCACCACGTGTGAAAGCAGAGAAGATACTAGAACTCTCATCGTGACTGAATGAAGTTGAAATTCAAATGTATCATCGGTGTATACATTTCTGTTTTTATCAATTTCTATAATCGAATCAAATTGAGCATACACAATACATGATACAGAATTTACTAGTGCTTGGCTAAAGGTTATTTTTATATTAACAGGAGAGTCTCTTATAACATTCCAAGTACAATTATCTGTACTTTCTGTAGGAGACAGAATAAATGAAAAATGGTATAACCATGTGTAAAATCATGAGAAGCAATCGTATGTGCAGTATTTTGTTGAAAGATCCCAGTACAAGAAAACAGGGTGAAATAGCTTTGACTGAATAATGCTCTTGCAAAATCGGGGCTTAGGGGAGTGGGTGGATAAAACTTGGAGTATACCTGAACCTGCAATTTCTTGAGATTGAAATGTTCAAAATGGAGAGGGTTCAGATGATTTTTACCATTCATAGCTGTATTTGCTACAAATCCAATGAATAGGAGTTTCGGTACTGTACCAAAAAATAATTGATCAATATTAAGCGAAGTTATATTTTGTGGAAGAGTAATGATTCGTGTTTCCACTCTAGTGAGTGGTAATTTTGCAGTATTTTTTCATGTAAGAATTCAAATGATTTTTTCATGTACAAGTCAGCAGAAATAGTATGACTACGTGCATAAAATACAACTTTTTCTAATACAACTTTAAAGTTGGAATTGTCAGCAGCCATTAAGCAAAATGAATCTTTATTGTGAAACAGTTTTATACGCAAACTCACTTTATTTGAAAGTATATGATCTAAGTTGGCAATATCTGTAAAGAGACGTCCAAACATTTCAAAAAGAGCATACCACTACCACTAGCAATTTGCATTCTTTTAGGAAAGCCAGCACTATTTTCATCAAGACTATTAAATTGTCCACCAGTATCTTTATGCCACAACGCACATGGAAGATGAGTTTTCGAAGCATGTTCAGATTAATTAAGTATTAATTCCAAGAAAGCTCGAATAATATATGAGCCAGGAGATGAAGAAATTAATTTATCATTATAATATACATTGACTTGATTGAACATAGAATTGATTGAAGGAAGGTATTTAGTGCTGCTACAACATCAGCTAGCACTGCTGGTTGATCGCCTTGTGCTGGTTTACATACTTCTAAGTTATCATCATTAGCTCTTGTTATTTTACAGCGTACATACAAGTACAAGTATGCAGGATGAATATATTCTCCAACATCCCCCTTAATCACAAATTCAATGGGATCCTCTGAAGTAAGTGTAGAAATAGGATGATAATCAAGCATACGAGAAGACTCAATAGCAGTTTGAGTCATGGGGTAGTTTTCAAATTAAGTTCATTAGTACAGCACTCTTTACTTGTTGCTGAAAGGAAAGATATTTTATCACCTAACTAAAAATATCCCTTTCACGATAAGACTTTTTTTCTTTTTCTTCTTTCTTTTCTTGGTGGTCCAATACGTTTAGGAAGGAGAGCTTTCCGTTTACGCGTCCGTCGTCTACCACTACCACTAAGCAACTGATTAATTTTATTTTCCGCTTTTCTTCTTAAAGATGAACCCACCTGATGAACTCCACTTTTAACTGATTATTTAATGCGACAGTTTCCTAATACATCTCCTGCAACTTGCATTTCTGTTTGTAATGATTGTCAACTAACTGCTTTAACTGCTAGTTTACTAAGTGTTATAGCAAATCGAAAGAGACCTCGAAATAATCCCCCTAATCCATGTCCACGCTGATAAACTGGTCCAGCAAAATAAGGGATGCCTCAGTAGGTACGGTGGAGTTATTTTTTATTGATATTTTTACAACTCAAGATAATTAGGTTAAAATTTGGTTACTTTTCATATTTATTTTATTAATTTCACTCTAATTTTAGGGGTCGCAACACTGTACTTTGAGAGCAACGCAGGCAAGGATGTTTCCAGTGTGAACCAGTCTCTTGGCATTCTATATCTACATAGATCAACGCTAATTACTGGCTGTACTAATTCGTTAATTGTTTGATTTGTTTTCCATTCATTGCGCGAATCCGAAGTTATATGCTATTCATTACAGTATATTTGCTTATGTTTTCGGAGGGTATAGGATTTACCTTTGTTCTTCATATGTGCTATGCCTTATAGGATTTATTGCTAATGTCTTTTCATTAGTTTTTTTGTTGGTATTGTCTCCTTCCTGAGGGCTGTTACATGTCTTCTACAGCACGTTTTCTTCGTGATATAATGTCATTTTCCTATTATTATACGTATTTTCGTTCTACTTAAAGCATACCATTTGTCTATTGTTTAACTGTCTCTAATGGAAATATGTTTAGCAGCACGAAAAAATCAATATAGTTTTACTGGTACAGTTTAGTGAAATATTACTGTTTATGGTTTAAAACGATTCTTGTGTGTATATATATGTACCACACTTTTCATTCATTGACTATTAATTTTGCGTCTTTCGTTGAGGTGAGGAAGGGAGGGTTACTCAGACAGTCCTTTTCCTCCACAAAGCTCTCGACTGCACCAATCTTTATCTCTTCAAATCCGGTTTACTCATTCCGCTGTCTGAGCGGGAGGATTCCAGAGCGGTTATTTTGGAAGGAAAAGGATGAAGTTTGTTCAATAATGGTTTCGTTGATTTTATCTTTTTCTCTTCTTTTCTCCTTTTATATTTGTTTTGCTCAGTTCGTTGTTTGTGGCGTAACACACCTGAACCCATACAAAATAGTAGTGGAGAGTGCTTTCATTGCCCCCCTATTTGAGACACGTATTTTCATAGCATTCAACTTATCGAATTAGCTAGACAATGGCAAGTGAAAGATGAATTATCATAGCAATGCAAGCCAGTCAGGCGAGTCTGTTAGAAGGAATTACGGCCGCAAATGAATGCTGGTTCTTGGGTTGTAGCATCCAAGTGGGGTAGGTCGTCGCTGAGAAGAAAGGCAACAAGGATGAGAGGTGATGGGTGGTTGGTCCCCGCATGTCCGTTAATGAAAGAAACTAAAAAAGACAAATGTTGATGGAAGATTAGTTGAAGATTTTTGGGTGACCGCGTTATGAAAGGTGATCTATTCACATGAGTGCGTGCACTGGAAATTTACGAAGGATTTGTTACAAGTAAATCGGTATCCACTGATGTTAGTGACAAGATGAAATATAAAACTTACGTGCTACCGCCTGACAACGAAATATTTTTGAAAAAGTAAAAAAAAAAGTTTACAGAAACATTAAGGAGAGAAACGCAAATATGTCAGTGTTGTCGGCATTGCTCGGTTTGGTTCGATTGTGTTCGTCTTTTGTTTAATGCTACGTTGATGGCGCGCGTGTGCGGTAGTTTAGTAGGCCAACACACCCATTTCTGGCCACAGCTTATAACATCATATGATAGAAACCACTCCCAACCTCCAACCAAAGACTCAAATCTTGAACCTTCGGCTCAGGAACCCTTTACTTGGCCACCTCAGTCTGCATGTAAGAAAAAAACAGGATACGTGTATTTGCTTGGTGCAAAAGATTTCTTGGCTTTGCTGAACTCATGAATGAGTACCCAAGACTTCGTTGCCTCGCAGATCGAACTGTCTAAACCACCTTAATAAAACACTGATAACTCTATAAAAGTAGCTCGGTTACCTTCCACAAATAACGAAGATGGCGTATTTTAGATAAAGAACTGTACTGCTCGGCTATAGTGATCGGATTTTTGTCACGTGATACTGAGCACAAAATGCTGTTATACATTGAATTGTATACCTGTTGCGATTTACACAAAACTGTTTCAACTTAGAACCAACAACAGAAAAAATCCTGAGAATCCCTGAATACGCTATCTTCATTGTTGAATGTTGTATAAACGGCCGGCTGGATAGATAGATACCGTCAAATGCACAAAAAGGCTAGCATAGTCGACATGACACTTATCGTAGATTGTAATGCGATACACACACACACCACCGGAAAATGAAACTCGTGAAAGCGTGTGGGTATACGGATGTAGGTGTATTTTCGTTGTTTAATAACCGATTTCGTAAATCGAAGCGCGGATGTAGAGATAAATGAGAATACACTGTCTCAGACGTACTGCGCGGTGTCCAACCCTCCAGGATGAAAATACAGAACGTGTCCACCAGAAAATGAAACCCAGGAAAACCCTCTCGGAATGTGAAATTGACTGTATGTTCGTTGCTTAATAACCTATTTTGAAGTGGCAAGTGCGGATAGAGAGAGACATAAAAATAAATGGTCTCAAACGTACCGCAAGACTGCATAATTGGCAGGATAAATGCATAACATGGTGATGGACCATTGTAGAGAGGACATATACGTTAAACTGTACTGATAGCATGCTTGGCTACAGGTATTGTGCACTTGCTGTCGTCTAGCTGTATGCAAAGAATCAATTCCACGCACAGTACACCACAATAACAATAACGCGTCAATAATCAGTGTCGTGTTGGCATTCTGGTTTACTAATGCTAGCACAGGATTCGCCACAGGACTTTGAGAATGCCAAATCTGAATTAGGATAATAATAACAATTAATCTAAAGATAAAAATACGAATAATATTAAAACTTAGAACAACAAGAGACCAACACGGACGTGACCAACCCTAGCATGGGAAAAGTAAGAGGTAACCATAGCAACCTGTCAATATTACCAATGCACCAGCAATAAAGTTTTAGGTGGTTATCTTGTCCAACGTCATGGTTGATCGGTCAGAATACGCGGCACATCGAAGAACAATATACAGAATATTATTAAATACAATCCATTTCCCTAAATATATTACCAGTTGCGTCCTACCGTCCCTGAATAGACTGAACTACAATCCAGTATGTGTTATTAAGACATAGGTAATAGGTAGATAAGACATAGGTAGATAATAGGTAGCAATAGCGAATCTACAGTCGTATGTATGCCAATCCATAGGCCATTACGTATACAATCAACCGACTGGACATTGCATATACATCTGTTGAATATACGAAACAAATGACAAAGTTATTAGGTAACTATATGCCAGGTTTTTCTGTAGAGCTAATAGCACACAAACAGAACAGTACAGCGGAGAATTATTGTAACACGTATAATGATAGTCAATAGTCGAATCAACGAGCAGGTCGGTATTTGCACCTGGTCATTCGATTGGTCGAGCATGAATTGGTCAATAACAGGCACAGATGTGAACCTAGCTTCAGGAAAATAATATAGCATATGCAGCATATAGATTGGCAGCTGGTCGAGCATGGAAAGGGAAATTGGCATTTGTATGATTGAGCTTCTGTACATATCAGTACAGTATAGCAATGACAGTTGCACTAGCCAACACATAACGACATCGCTTGCAACCATAGTGGGGGTAAGCGCTACGTCACGTGTTGGAGGTAAATAACACCTCGATGACTCGACAGCATACCCAACGATCACAAACGTCATCTATACATGCAAAGTAATATAAATTCAATAAACTTAATGATTTACACCAATTGGCCAACATCGAGTCTACGAGTTGACAACACGTTCGTTATCGATTATCTTTACCGTATCGTCATTGGATAGCGATAAGACTTAATCGAAATGAGATGGAGCATTGTGATTGGCTGGCAATTGATATAAAACAACTCCGTCGACGGGTATTGAACAGTCCCAAGCACGATGGCGGTTTGTAGCTGTTCAAACACACGAGTGAAATTGTATTTTGATGGCTATTGATCAATGGAGTCCAAGATGGTCTGTAGCTTGCATTCACTGCTACGCCCTCATTCCTCTTGAATATGATGGTCATGCTTGTAGCAACGGTTTAATTGATGACGTGAAGATGAAGTTTTGGAGATGTTGGCGTTTACCGATACATATATTTTTTGTACAACATCCTTGTAGAAATGCATCCAGATCAACACATCACCGTAGAACACTTGATACATACCTATATGGAGATGATCGCTACTGACGATGATTTACAGGTAATCTACGATGTGCTGTGGACCAAGGACGTTGAACATGGAGCTTCACTTTTAGCTTTGGAGCAGGATTAAAAATGAACACAAAGTGCTTGTAAATACAAAACGGTCTTTAGTATGCAATTAACAAATACAGTCCTTGGGTTAAATATTACAGGGTTCTATACATACTGAGACAAACAGTTACAAGACATGATATAAACACAGTTACAATATAATTACACATAAGTGACGAAATATACATGACAATATTGCATATAACAAAGTTGTGCAATAATCTGTGGCATAACACACAGGATACCAAGTTCAGCATTACATATAAAGTAAATAGTTTAGTACCCCCGCCCGATACATCGTTTGGTGATAGATTGTCAAATGAGATCCATCAACATTTAAAGTTTATCGTCGTGTAAACACGTAGTGGTACACCATACAGTGCCACACCAGCAGGATAAAGTCTTTTTGTCATTTTTGTCATGCTCACCGCAAACATGCTTTGCCGATCGAGTTTCACGCCCCACTGAACACATACTTGAACATGATCACATAATGATTTACGTTTCGCTTTGGCTACATGTTTGTCAAAGCATGTTTGATTTACGAAGCTACGATTACACTTGTTACAATATTGTTTGTTTTCCACATTACCTTTCGTATCAGAATGATACGTTTCGCACTGACTACAAAAATATGGGCATGTATGCGACCGAAGATTAGTATAAGGATTGAGACAATAATCGCAATACCCTCTACCCCGTAAAAAGGACGCAAAGTTATCTGTGGTATCGTAATGGTTGTCTTCAAACGAATAAATATTTTCCTTTTCCCGTTGGCCCAACATACATTTTTTCTTACTGGCGTGTTTTGGACACACGACCATAAACAATAACTTGATACGTCTCCGCAAAGTACCTTTGGCACAGGTCTACGTCATTTAAACGACCACCATTACTACTACATAAATCTACTCCTGCTAAAATACACAGTTCCATTGCATCAGCATGCCAGTTGTCAGGATGGGCTTTCATATATGCGGTTTTATTATAATTTTTATCCGCCTTACTTCGCCCCATTACCAATGCTATACCTAGACAGTCTGGACGTTGTTCCGCAGGAATAATGTGCTTTTACAAATAGTCTGCTAAGGGTCTATACTTATCATTACTACGCCGAGCTGACGTCGACACGGATATGTAGTATCAACTCGAATGGTAACATCGTCACCTAACAGGAATTCCTCGTTAGAGATTAAAGCGTTTTAAATTTTGCGTAACATCCTCTCCGCTCTAAGATGTGAAACGGGATGTATTTCGCCTTTCCAACACTGCACTAGGACCTCTGAAGACTAAATTCGACTTTGGAGGCTGGATCGACATCCCGAAGTAATTTATCCATGGCAAACTAAAACGAATTGGTTACAAATGCCTCAGGATCACGAATAGTTGTTACAACAGATCGCAGTGTTATTTCACGCCTTCGGACCGGAAAATTGGGATATGTTTTGGGTTTTTCATAAATAATCTCACATTGGGGGTCACGTCAAGCACCATACATCATACACATAGTATCATCTTGCATCCACTGTGTCACATCCATATTTGTGTCACTATTCAGGACATGGTCACACACATAACCATCACTAGTATCGATTTCCGTGCCAGTAATCACATCATCACTATCATGATCAATGTCATCACGAACTCCAATCGAACAGGTGTCGAAAGCAAAGAATTCGATAGTTTCCTGTGAAATGAAACCGTCATAGTCCGGTATCAACTCACGATAATAACTCCAGCCCAGTTCTTTACTTTCCACACTTCCGAAGAATCCGTAATACCCCAGATCGAAAATGTCCTGGGAACTTGTACAATTTTGTAAAACCGCCTCGTCGTCGTTCCAAAAGTAGTAGAGGAGATGACGCAGTAACATCTCGAGATCATATTCTTCCGCTTGGAATCCCAGCATTTTATAATAGCACAGAGACCCCCAGTACTCAAGAACAGTTTCTGGATCAACATACCCTTGCATTTCCTGCGTAGCAAGTAAAACGTCAATTTGATTTGCTATGACTCGAAATTCACAAAGTTGGTTCAATGCTAATAGACACAAGGGAATACGTAGTGTTGATACACAATACTGGTGCAGATCTGTCTACGTTAAAATGTACGTACAAAGTTTACGGAGCAATGCCTGCCGGATTTATCCCAATTGCGCGGATGCGAACCAAAGCTAGCATATACGCCTTTTCTTTGAGGGTAACCGAAACATTGGTGACCTGTAACGTTGCTTTCAGCAATTGATTTTCTATGACTGACAGTGTAACCACATATCACGCACAGAGTATATTTGACACCTCCCTTTAGGGTCTACGATACATCTTTACAAGCACTATCAAACAACAGGTAACGACTAATGACAACCAAATTTAAAAAGTCTTAACATGATACGAGCAAACTCTCTGCAGAGCAACGAGTTTCATTTTCTATTACTTTAAACTAATTTTCGTCAAAGATTAATACCGAACAATAACAGAAGGTCAGCTATGAATGAGTTTTCCACAATGAAACCAGTCCCCTAACATTCTGCATTCAAAAGGAATCCACTTCGTTGCCTTGGGGGTACGTTCTTTTACCATTTCCTTGAACAATGGAGCAGGTGGCGAGGTGAAACGTACACCTGTTCCTCACCCAACTATTCTACAAGTAGCAAGAGTGGTAGGATTATTTTATTTCCACTCACTCGGAAAATTAAGTGTTGCTAACTTCTACTTTTATTAGATATAGAAAATTAATCCTGAGTTGGCAACATGATTAATAAAATAGACCTTCATCCTCTTCCTTTGAAAAGAACCGCCCTGGAATCCTCCCGCTCAGACAGTGGAATGAGATCTGAGGAGATAAAGATTGGTGCAGTCGAGAGCTTTGTGGAGCAAAAGAACTGTCTGAGTAACCCTCCCTTCTTTACCTCAACAAAAGACGCAAAAATTAATAGTCAATGAACGAAAAGTGTGATACATATATATACACACAAGAATCGTTTTAAACCATAAACAGTAATATTTCACTAAACTGTACCAATAAAACTATATTGATTTTTTCGTGCTGCTAAACATATTTCCATTAGAGACAGTTAAACAATAAACAAATTATATGTTTTAAGTAAAATGAAAATACGTATAATAATAGGAAAATGACATTATAGCACGAAGAAAACGTGCTGTACAAGACAAGTAACAGCCCTCAGGAAGGAGACAATACCAACAAGAAACTAATGAAAAGACATTAGCAATAAATCCTATAAGGCATAGCACATATGAAGAACAAAGGTAAATCCTATACCCTCCGAAAACATAAGCAAATATACTGTAATGAATAGCATATAACTTCGGATTCGCGCAATGAATGGAAAACAAATCAAACAATTAACGAATTAGTACAGCCAGTAATTAGCGTTGATCTATGTAGATATAGAATGCCAAGAGACTGGTTCACACTGGAAACATCCTTGCCTGCGTTGCTCTCAAAGTACAGTGTTGCGACCCCTAAAATTAGAGTGAAATTAGTAGAATAAATATGAAAAGTAATTAAATTTTAACCTAATCGTGAGTTCTAAAAATGTCAATCAAAAAATAGTCCAACCCTACCTACTTGAGTCTATCATGAAGTGGAGCATTCATTTTGACGACTGTTGTTAAAAGCGTAGTGTGATGGCCAATGTCTAGGATTCGAATGAGATATTTCGTCCTTCATGGTCCTCTAGTAGTATTTTAATTGTGTCAAATGAAAGTTTACTTAAAGGAAAATAATATACATTCTGAATGTTATTGTCTGTACTTTAGAGTGATTGGTATCGGACATGGCAACAATACGTTGTAAGAATGCTTTTGTATCCCCTACAAATTGAGGTTGTATAAGGGCAGTGTATATAAATACTTGGTGTGGACACCCAGTGTCAATGTAAGGCTGTTTTGTGCTTGTTTTGATTTTAATAGCTTAATACCAGGTTCGAAATCTAATTGTAAAGCAAGTATGGGTGAAAGATAAAGTGATTTATTGTTTCTCATCGTTTTAATACTAACAGTATTTGAAAAATCAAAGTAAGTTAAGGCTGGAGTGATTTTAGTCATAACCTCTAACAATGACGGCATTGAAAAATAATTAACTACTAAGGAGAAATTGAGGCATTCGCATGGATTTCATGTGTGTACACATAGATAGTTTCGCTTGGAAAAATATTTGTGGTAATTCCCAAAGAATCATGATTTTTTGTGTTAAATAAAAAAGTAAATATTAATGCGGTTTAGCAGTAGCTTTTCCAAAAACCTGGTCAACACCCTCAATACGATGAGGCACAATTTCGCTTGCCAAGTTCTGGATTTGAATTTTTTCTGGTGAATTGTTATTAAAGAAATGTCTCGTAATGTTTACCTTTAGGAAATAAGCTTTGAACTATATATAACTGATAACTTTTTATGGTGAGCTCATTTCGTGAACAAATTACTGACGCCTCCATTTGTTTCAATCATTAAATCATATATAATAATTAAAGAGTTGAAGTGAATTTTAAAAGTGTTTATATGTGGTATTACTTTAACGAAACGAATAATAGAAAGGGATGATGGAAGATTTGGTACTACCGCACAATAGCACCAAAGAATTTCTTTGAACTGTGTATTGAACATTTTATCCCCATGTTGAAATAATTTTGTAACAAATGTAGTTTTCCCTGAAAGGCATCGTCCGCTGATCATGATAGTACAGGGGTATTGAAAGATTAAAAACTTGGTACGAAATGAAACATTTATTTGAAAACATTTCCTATTACATCATCCTTAGGGGACACACACACACACACTTGCATAAAAAGGAGTCAACCATTACGTTTTCTGTCGTTTAAAACCGCAAAGCAGTGTGTCAAAATCCTTCCTTCTTATTTACATCTTTTAGTTTTATTTTATTGTTCACTATTTTATGCGTCTGATGTTCAGTTGTGCTTACAATTTTGTACTCAGGTAACCTTCTGATCGTATTTGGTTTACTTACAATTTTCTTTTCATATTTTTCCTTCACTAAATTAAAAATTGATCAAAATCAATATTTTTCCCGTGCGTTTATTTAAAGTAATACCCCTATTCTTACTAGTATGCCTAACCTTTTCTTCATTTTACCCTCAATTGCTTTTCCTTAAAACTATAATTTTTCGGTCTCAACTCCACGAACTTCTTAATCTCCAATCCTGGTTCGGTAGCATCAGTTAATTCACACAAATAGTTCCCAGTAGGCAACCTGAATGATTGCTTCCTGTTTGCGTATACATGATAGAGTCAGTGTCACCATATAGTAGACATTTGATACCAACAGCCTCCATTAATTCATATAGTCTAAGTCTAGGCCCACGATGATATAAAAGCAGCTGAGATGGGATTAGAGAAGGGATAAGGTCTATTTACATTTTGACCGTCTTTATGTCAGTATGAGTCTACTTTGCCCAATAGGAACAACGGATTGAACTTGTAAATGCGGGGCTTTAATGATTTCTAAAAGTGATTGCGCATCAGGTACAACCCTGGTCTGAGGTAAATCTGTTCTCCACCCCCACTTCCAAAACAGAGAATTTAAAAATAGTTTAGCGATATACTTGAGGCCAATGTTGTAACTAATTTTATCGTACTCGAGCGTTATTCCTTCATGTTGAGCCTAATCTCGAATGTAAGACTGTTTTTGATCCTCAGTCTTACATTGAGAGGGAAAGCAACTAGCTTCCTGATTAATTGTCAGGAAATTATTTACATAGTCCTTGAAAACTCCCTCAGTCATTATAAACTCCCGAATTTCATAGGTGTTAAGGACTTTATAGCCCTTTTTAATACATATATGTAATTCGGGAGTGCAAAATGTCCCAATAAAGCTCCGTTGTTCGTTATCATGATTACATTCCCCTTTCTCCATTACTTCCATACAAAGCCTCGAAAGTCCAAACACTAGACGTTTATTTGTATTGAATGAGAGGATTCGAACGTTTAAATCCTGTGGAGCTAAACCTTACAGAATACACCATGAATATCCTCTGGCTTCGGAATATCATTTCCTCTGGCTTCCCCGTAGGAAGTGGTTTCCTCGACATAACCCATGGATATACTCATCATCTTTGCATTAAAACAATGCCCGAAATCATTCAGCTCTCCCTCCCATAAAACATCCTTAGTAATAAGAAAACCTTCCATTTCCCCACATTGTGTTTGAATTAAATCCTGAATGTGAGGGGAATTTTTTTCTTGCTCGTGCCACTGACATTCCTAGATTTCAATTACTGTTAAACCACATTTTTTAAATATTCTTTTCGAATCTGTCTTGTTTCATACCTGTTTTGCAAAATCACTGGCTGTTTGTCAACCAAAGGTTACTTTGCCCACATTAGAAACACTTCTAATACTAACATTTAGATACAAATACTGCAACCATTGTAATGACTTTTTACTAAATTGGTTACCGTATTGGACCTGCATGGAAGGAATGACAGGGATGGTATTCTCTGGTAGGTATAAAGACCTGAAACATTGCTTTGCACAGGCTGCGATAGGACAGGTCTCGTGAAAACATTGAATTCTACCTGCTTTCTCTTCGATAAAATTTGAAAACTTTATCACAGCTTGTGTGAGAATGCATACATCGTTATTGCAATACTCGAGCATTTCTTTCTGCATGTTGAACGTCAAATCTTTCACTGTATCATACCACTCAAGAAGAGTCTTTCCTTCTTCCTTGGATTTGGAATGCAGGTCATAAATACGATAATAGGCCATGGAATAAGAGAATAATAAGAGGAAGTCATCTTTCTTAAGCCCTCCTTGTGAGCCCATGGTTTTCGGTAACTTTGATAACATTTCCCCTAAAAACAAAAGGCTGTCCTTAAAAGAAATATTCTCGACAGATAA
This sequence comes from Lepisma saccharinum, assembly GCA_022664845.1. Classification (NCBI taxonomy): domain Eukaryota; kingdom Metazoa; phylum Arthropoda; class Insecta; order Zygentoma; family Lepismatidae; genus Lepisma; species Lepisma saccharinum. The sequence goes on from JAGDQP010004281.1 coordinate 16,763, forward strand.
TTGTATAATATTTTGTCCTTGTGCAATAACATTAGGGGAATAGTGTTGTTTTTCGATAAGATCTCTTGATACTAATAAGTATAAAAACGGGAATTATTGTGTGCAATCCCCACCACTCTCTCGAACTTCGGACCTTAACTAAGGACGTAGATGATAAATACAAAGTTTCTATCAGCTTCTGCGTTACCACAAACAAAACATTTATACTCCACTTATTTGTCCTTACATTCGTGACAGAACTGAGAAGGACAAATTAAGTTTGCACGATGCTCACTTTCCCCCATTTCATTCTTTTCTAGTAGTTGAGTTTCTACATCAAGAACAACGTACAAAAAGTTTTAATAGGCTTCTTCTGTAACCTCTTAACGAAACAGAAGTGCGTCGGCTCAACATGTGTCAAACATATATTACAAAAACGTTCTACACAAACACGATCAATTTTTCTACGACGAGAATAAATTTTATTCCCACACTTTGGGCAAAGCTACACGTAATAACGTACGGACCTACCATTCTCTTCCATACTATGGTTGCGTTAGCAAGAAAGAGTAGCAAATGTTCTCAAATAATCCTTACATTTAATGTTACTTTCTTCATCATCATCCCTAATGATATGTTTCTTTTCTCACATTTTACATTGATACTCACACCTGTGGTCAATATGGTTATGATGGTGAGTAAGGCAATCTGTACAATACCTCTTTTTATTCAAAAAGGATTTTATACATGAAATGACTACGTAGTGCTGGAAAGTAACTAACTTCTTGCTAGAAATAGCACTCTGCCCTCGATACCAAATAGCAAAATATCTTGTCATTAGACCACGTACATACACAACAATTTGGTACTCATCCCCAAAATGAGCTTGCAACTTGTCCAACTCCTCAATACCACCACCATTTTCCCTTTCGAGATAACTGCAGCTTCACATAGCCCTTTACTTTTCTTAATCCAAAATTTTGGTGTGTTACGCATAAAGTATGCATTATGCCTTGTGTATTTTGTCTGTGGTGCTCTGTTCGAGCAATACAAAGTGCTTGCTAGAGTCAATCATACTCCCCATTGCCGGGGAAGCTCGGAACGGGAATGATATGTTTTTGTAAGTACTCCTTCATGGGGAGATACTTTTATCATTCAGTCGACCCTGTCCACGTATCGGATCCGTAATATAACAATTGATTGTAATTCTTTCACCAAGGAGAAATGCTTCGTTGGAATTCAAGATATTTTCCGAAGAAGAAAGAATATGATCAACAGTCATATACGGACGTTTTCTCCAAGGAATATTACAGGACGCCCGAGGGTGTCGTTCGAACTGTCGATGGAAAATCCCACAAAATCCCTGGCTTGGTCCACTTCGAACAATATATATTCGAGCGAGAAAGTGAACCGGGCCTCAACATATTGTTCGAGGTTTAAAATACGACGCGGCTCTCGAACACATGCGGTAACCTGTACTCCTCGTAAAGGGAATCTAGTATATTCTCTATTTCGGCGGGATATCACTTCAAATATATTTTCTCTTGTTCCATGTAGCTGAGGAAAGGCATTCTCATTCACCCATTGATTATTATCTTCCGTTTCTAATTCAGCAATATCCTTTAAAATATCCCCATGCTCTTCAAAATTCAAAGATTTTATTACACATATTATCACCTCTCGGTGACAATTCCAAACATTATATACTTGAGAATGCATATCCACTCTCAGAGGGTTGATGTTTTCCCCATTCAAACTTTCCCTATCAACGGTGTGAGAGTCTGCATGGCTAGTACTAGGAATATCAGGAGCAAATGACGTACTTGACAAAGGAGTAAGATAAGTGGTTGGAAGATAATATATAGACGTATATGGAGGAGGTTCATCCATAGATGTAGTTGGGGTAGGAGCAGGTGGTGGTGGCATGACTGCAGAGAATAAGGATACGGTAGAGGAACAGATCCAGTGGTGGTACAATAAACGGTGGAATTCGGAAGTACACAAGTCAATGAGTTTGCTAGTGAGGTGGTGGTGGTGGTAGTTCAAGCACTAGTACTTGTCACAATTGCAGCAGATTGGCTGGTAGCATCATCCAGATTAGAAGATACACTGAATGTGAAAGCAGGGACAGACCTTCTGCGAGGAATGATGGTCAGAGATTTATCTTCATTCAGATGAACATAAATCTGAATCACCACTCTCCATATGAGGTACTAAGCATAAAAATATAGCCACTACAGGGTCAACTACTCCCTCCTTCCTCATCCACTGGATCTACTAAGATGGAATAATCCTGCCAGCCTAATCGTAAAATTCCATCTGTAGAGAAAAATCCCCCTTACCTAAATTAACAAAATCTTCCTTGCTCTCGCATGCAGCCAAAATGCCCATATATATGTTTCTATTCCCCTGGATTTTTGACAAAGTATGTCGATGAAGGGAAACAGATTGGATATTATACGATAACAACCACTGACTCCGTAGTTACATATCTCTCTCCATGTGTCAACCATTCTTTGCTTGTCTCCGTATCCGACTTCAGCAACAGAGTATCGATAGGATTCATCATTTCATTATATTAATGAAATTATAAAAAGAATTAGTATTATCCTTTTACCATTGACATTACAGATAAATAATTCAATTCAAATCTATGCTTACTTAAATTAATTTTATCACAGATATAAAAATAAACGTTATTCAAATTAAATCTTAATAGAAATCAATGTTCAATTCAAATTCATGCTCAGATACATAATGGATGAAAACTCTTTACTATATACTTTTCTAATCTTCCTTTTCATATAATAAATTTTATACAAGTAAAATATCCGTTATGAAATGTTAGATGAAAACAACATTGAATAAAAAATTACATTTAAAATAACATTGACAAACCATTCCATTATAAATATTCACATGAAACAATATTCATTTATAAAAATCCTACCTGAATTATCATTCACTTAAAAGATATCAATTAAAAATCATATATTATAACTTTGAGCCACCATTAATTTAAAAAACACTCAAACAATCTCATTTTGAAAACCCCCATAATACACCGCTGGGCCAACATTGTTTTATGAACATCTCACATGTAATGTTATTTTAAAACTCTCATATGAAACTACGATGGGGCAACATTCTTTTGCATCACCATTGAGCCAACATTCATGAATAAAAAATACATCATTAAACAATATTCCTTTATAAAATTTTATTTACCTTACTTCAATTTTCCCTTTTACACCAAAAATGTAGAAGATTCTCACTAAAGTTTCCTTTTCGCAAGGAAGCAAATTGAAATCTGAAACGAAAAAATACATTTCATGAATAGTTAGCCTTCATTAGACAATTAGCTTTAAATATTTGCTCACATCTTACACTTAAAATATCTGTAAACAAACATAATATGTAGAACTTCTTTTCTAAAAACTATACCATTCAGAATATACACTGAATATTCTCAAATATAATGTATGAACATCTCTTAAAGTAATGTGAATATCCCTACAACGTGCTGAGGATATCCTCTGAATGTGGTGTGAATATCCCGAGAATGTGCTTAGGATATCCTCTGAATGTGATGTGAATATTCCCCAGAATGTGTTGTGGACATTCTCTGAATGTGTGGTGGACATCCTCTGAATATGATAAGAATATCCCCACAATGTGTCGCGGACATCCTTCGAATATAATGTGAATATCCCTACAATGTGTCGTGGACATTCTCTGAATGTGTCGTAGATAGCCTCTGAATGTGATGTGAATATCGCTACAATGTGTCGTGGACATCCTCTGAATGTGATATGGATATCCCTACAATGTGTCGTGGACATCCTATAAATGTAATGTGGTTATCCCTACATTGTGTCGTGGACATCCTCTGAATGTAATATAGACATATCTGCAATGTGTCGTGGACATCTGAATGTGATGTGGATATCCCTACAACGTACTGTACACATTCTCTGCAAGTATTCTGGACTTTTTCAATTAAATAGACACCCAAATCTCAAGCGAGGAAAACGTATATTAAAAACAGCTCAATCACTTTTTTCCTCCTTCCACAACTAAAGTCTGAAAATTATCCCTATGAAAATCCCGAGAATGTGCTCTGGACATCCTCTGAATATGTCGTGGATATCCCGACAATGTACTGCAGGCATCCTTTGAATATTGTGTGAATATCCGTATAATGTGCTGAGGACATCCTCTGAATGTCATGTGAAAATCCCTACAATGGGCTAAGGATATCCTCTAAACGTGATGTGAATATCCCCACATCGTGTTGTGGACATCCTCTGAATGTTTGAATATCCCCACAATGTGTCGTGGACATCCTCTGAATGTGATGTGGATATCCCTACAACGTGCTCAGGACACCCTCTAAATGTGATGTGGATATCCCTAAAATGTGGTGAGGACATCCTCTGAATGTGATGTGGATATTCCCTACAATGTATTGAGGACACCATCTGAATATGTGAAAATCCCCACAATGTGATGAGGATATCCTCTGAATGTGATGTTGATATTCCCCACAATGTATTAAGGACATCCTCTAAATGTGATGTGGATATATATATAATGTACTGAACACATAGTCAGAAAGTATTGTGGATTTTTCAATTAACTATGCAACTAAATCTCAAACAATGAAAGCGTGCTTAAAATAGGTCTAAAAATGTTAATTTTTCCTCCATCCACAACACAAGTGTGAATAAAAATTACCCCTGATATTTGTTTCAATTGACTGAAAACAAGTAATCAAAGCGTGTTTTCAATTAGCTAGGTACCCAAATCTCAAGCAGGGAAAACGTGTTTTAAAAAATAGCTCTAACAATGTTGCTTTTTCCTCCTTCCAAACGCAAGTGTGAATTAAAATTAGTCCTGATATTTCTTTCAATTGATCATGCACCCAATTCGCAAGCAAGCAAGAAAATTAGCCTTGATATTTCTTGTAATTGACTACTCACCGAAATCACAAGCAAACAACTAAAGCGTGATTGAAAATTAACTTTGATATTTGATTATCAATTAACTAGGCACCAAAATCTCAAGCAAGGAAAACGTGCTTTTTTTAAAATAGCTCTAACAATGATGCCTTTTTTCCTCCTTTCAGTACTCAAGTGTCGTTGAAAATTAGCCCTGATAACTGTTTCACTTAAGTAGGCACCCAAATCGCAAGGAAAACCTGTTTGAAAAATAGTCTTGATATGTGTTTTGAATTGAATATGCAGGAAAGTCGTAAGGAAGGAAAAAAGGTGTTTAAAAATTATTGTTAGCACAATGCAAGCGTCATTGAAAACTAGCCCTCATTTTTATTTTACCACAATACAAGCGTCATTGAAAATTAGCCCCATATTCATTTCAATTGAGTAGGCAGCGAAATTCTAACCAAGCAAGAAAACGTGTTTAAAAATTATCGTAGTACCACAATGTAAGCGTTATTGAAAATTAGCTCCATATTTATATCAAGTGAATAGTCAGCCAAATCCTAAGCAAGCAAGAAATGTGTTTTTTTAATATCGTACTTGGCCAATGCATCCCTCATTCAAAAATTAGTCAACATTTTTTTTTTTAACTGACTATCCATATAAATCGCAAACAAGCAAGAAAATTACCCCTAATATTTATTTCAATTGAGTATGTATCCAAATCGTAAGTAAGTAAGAATAAAGTCTGTGTTTAAAAATAGCCATAGCAATGTTGATTATCGTCCTTCCACAACGCAAGTGTGTTTCAAACTCTATCTCCCTCATCCAAAACACTCTCTAATGAAGATAAATAGAAAGAAGCCTTACCAAAATTTTTCGTAGAAAGAGGAAATTAAGCTACAAAATTTCACACTTGATCAAGTACTATGTAGTAAGTATTGAAAGATAAAGATAAGATAAAATGAATTTTATGGGTGGTAACAGCACTATGGCTTACGCCCGTCCCGATGTAAGTATTGAAACTCAAGCTAGAATCATAAAGCATTGTTCTATCTTAAGCTTATATTCGATTTTAAAAATGATGTATAAACTCGCATTGCATTAGTTAGTGCGAATATAAAATTACTACCCTTGCCAAAAATGAGTTAGTCAGTGAGCCTCTCCAGACTCCGACGTCAGAAAATGACCTAGTCACCAAACCTATACAACCTCTGAGGTAAAAGATTCAAGTCTTGACAAGTTGGATAAAAATAGTTTTTTCACGCTGTACAAGCAACCATCCACTTTCAATGACGAAATATGTTTTCCAAAAATTCCATGCTCCATTAAGGTGAAAATACAATGGAGTATTTTACTTCAAATCTTTCTGGAATTTTTAATTATCATACCTTTAATGAGGAAAAACATATTTATTCATATCTCAACGGCTGAGAGAGTCAAGCAAGCTGGTATTTTTCATTTATTCATTTCGGAACTTTTGAACTCTCTCTCTCACTCAAGGGAAAATTATCTCGACCCAACTATTATGACGTAGGAGCTACTTTCGAAGAGCGAGCTTCATAAAAACCACGTGCAGAGTTCCTGTTTTTATAGTTGAAAACCCCGTACTAAACAAACATGTGACATTTGCATTCAACTAGGACTTAGTTAATTGCTAAAGTAAGCTGATGTTGAACTATCCTCCTATCTTAGTGGAATTAAAGAGAAATCTCTTGTCTTACATTTTTTCTTCAAGTAAGTTGCAATCAACGTTTTACGGGAGGCATTTCACTTCTAGGGGATGTCTCAATTCTTACTATCCTACTAACGACAGAAGCAATACACTTTTTTTACTATAAAGTACAATGAAAATAGCGATTCTCCCAGGATTTTCACTTTAGAGGGTGTAAATTCAATATTCACAGGGAGTAGTATTTTAAGTTCAGAAGTGTTATCCAGATTTTCTGCTTTAGCGAGTAAAGTCAAAATTATATGTGATCAATCATTTTTAAGTTCTCTTCTCAATAAAGAAATGTAATACATTTAGGATTGACTGTAGGTCTGACAGTATTTTCAATTTGGAGGGGGTGCGTGAATTCTAAGGACAGGACCTACAGTTTTCTATTGAACAGGCTACAGGGTTTCTGTCAGGATTTTTAATTTAGAGGGGGCCATGAATTCTAAGGACAGGACCTACAGTTTTCTATCGAGCAGGCTACAGGGTTTCTGCCAGAGTTTTCAATTTGGAGGTGTAAGCTCAAAATTCAAAGGGAGTAGTATTTTAACTTCAGAAGTATTATCCCGATTTTTTCCAAAAATATCAACATTTTTAATTCACAGAGAGAATAAAGAAATGTCAGACATTTAGGATGGCACTGGGTAAGGATAAAAAGTTCTACTGGAGCAAAAAAAGCCAGAACTGATACGGGTTACTTTTAATAAGTTTGAGTTCTTTTTTTCGCCACAATGTTACAGAAGTGCAATAAAGCATTATGCAACTGGCCACCAAATTTAACGTTCAATCTTGTTCAATCAGCTAACCTCAAAAACCCACTCCACAACCAACCTACGTGGCTCATAACATCAACATCGCCGCTATCTTAATTTTCTAACAAAGTGGAATAAAATATTATGCAACTACCCAGCAAATTTATCCCCACAATCTTGTACAAACACGTACTAGGTAAGCTCCCGAACAACAAACAAGCAAGCTACGTGGCTCACTCGCCGCCATCTTGAAATTCAGTCGTTCCCGACTATAACCCATCCTTTTCCCAAAATTTAGCCCACAATCTTGTACAAACACGACTTGGTCACCTCAAACCATCCACCAGGTCAAACAACTCACTCAACAACCAACTACGTGGCTGATGACGTCATCACATCCGTCATCTTGAATTTCCGTCGTTCCCGACCGATTTCTTCTGGGCTACAATACCTAATTCCTAAAAATAATAGCTCCTTAAAATAATCAAGGATGTTGGGTTTAGCCAGTATTGAAGCTAGGCCTGAACGCACCGGAAAAAAGATCCGGCACAACTAAAATCTGGCCTCGAAAGAACTTAGATTCACTAATGTAGAGAAGCAATAATCTCAAAAGTGATTTGACAATAACTTACACGAAAATATTTCATTTGTCAAGCCCTTTCAAACGAAATGTCACTCGGCACCTTTACCAATTTGAAATTTTAAAGTTACCCCCCGCTACCCCCTTAGGGGCCTGAAGGGCAAGTTTTATAGCTCAAAATGATTGTCCCTCAAAATAATGCTGAACGTGTTTTGGCATTTTCTCACATTTGTAGCCGTTCGGACGATACAAGGGCTGGCAAAGGAATTTATAGATACTCTGTACATGTATATACAGGTGCGGATCCAAGGGGGCTATAGGAGCTATAGCCCCCTTGACGTCTAGGTATACACTGGATAAAATGTCCTTCAATCCTACTTTACACTGGATAAAGTGACACAATTATGGTTTAGCCCCCTTGATCATCTGTTGGATCCGCACCTGTAAAAATATATATATATATATATAAATCACACCCATACTCGATCCACTACTGGATGAGGCCTCTTCCCGGAGGAAGGAGATTGGTCTACTGCTCGCACGCTGACCACACGGGTTGGGAGAGGTGAGCCTGAGCTCTCACTGTGATCGCCACTATCTTTCATTCATAGCAGTTCCCCAGTTGCATCACGATGCTGGGTGGGCACTGTCCCAGACCCACACGCCTTGAAAAAATCATTGGCAGCGCCGGGAAGCTTTTTTACATATGTGGATGTAAATCGCGACCGGGGGCGGAGTCATGTTCAAGAAGCAATCAAAATCTTTAAAATCCTTCGCCACGCTGCCTGCTCTGTTTACTATTTTGGCCACTGTAAACTAAAATGCTAAAGAATATGGAGATTCAAGCTTACATATCTAGTACTTATACCTAGAAAATATTGAGTTCAAATGTCGGCAGTGAGTGCAATTATGAGTGCCTTTTGACACGATATCAGTTGAAGAAGATAGGAGCAAATTTCAAAATATTTTGGATACTCTAAAGCACCCAAACTTTAAAATAAATGAGGGAGACGCGAAGATATGTAGCCAAAGATTTTTTGATTGATTCTTGTTATAGTCAACGAGAAGAACACAATGGTACCAAAAGTTTTGAAACCAGAGTAAAACTAGGATTTTTATATAATTACATATTCCATTTGCAGGACGCTAAAAAGTAGAAATCTTCATGAATTGTATCACTAGTATCATTATGTGTGGAGGTGACACGCAAACGCGAATATGTCCAAAATTTGCAAAAATGAGATACGGTATGGAATAGTACTGAGATCAATTTTTGGCTCCAATATTTTAATATTACTTTTATTATTATTATTATTATTATCTATTACATCGAACTGGAATGAAAGTGAATTTTATATTTGTGTTCTTTTGTATGGTCAGTCTTCCTGTCTCTTGTTCCCCTCAGTGTAACAGCGAGGATTACTTGAGAGCTTCCAAATGTGTATGAACATATGATATATCTGTCACACTAGTCGACCGGGGGCGGGGAAAGTGAAAATACGTGCCAAGCTAGTATATTGGGACAGAAAGCTAAAGTTCGCCAAGACACACATTTGTGCCCCTGTTTTGGGGATGTGTGTGAGGTTGACTGTAAAAGGAATGAGTGAGAAGGTTTGTGCCTTCTGAAAAAGACGGGAGTGAAGAATTGAACAGGCACGAAAAAGAACACGCTTTTGTTTCCATTATTATATTAGTAGAGTTTATAAAATACGAAGCACAGTACCTCCGACACAGATATCCACTTGGTATATTAATATTATCCACTGCTTTATTGTTTAGTGAAAAGCAAAGGCAGAACAACTTCATGTGAACTTTGAGTGTTCTATTCTGTTTAGAAACTGAAGTGGACTGAAGTGAACTAACTGTGCATTCTTATACTGCGAGTGAACTGTTTCCCTTTCTGTCTATCCAGCCATTTATTTTGTTTGGCTTAATTATTAATTTCGAATACCACGTTCAATCATTTTCTTATTTTCCTTTTTTTTTCAAACCGTAAATAATACAGAATAATAATAAAACACACAAACCTGAAATTAACTACTTTTATTTTCACAAAGTACGATTTAATTGAAAATTAATTTATTTGTTTCTTTTTCCTTTCTTTCGTCTCTGGATTCACTGGTTCTCTATTTGCTCATATGTTTTGTAGAATTTTCATGCTTAAGCCCCAGAAGTCGGCCTTCAACACAGTAACCACCGTCCCTGAGAATGTTTAGTGTTAATTACTAGTAAAATATTGGTAAGACAGCTACTTGGAATGCAAAACTGTTTGGCGGTTGCCGTGATTCGGGCCAATTTCTGGTGTAAATTATAGTATAGTGTAAATTTACTTAATTCATATTATTACTAATAATATTATTAATAAAATCCTTTTGTGGGAATGGAAGCAGCAATTACGTCACAAGGAGTCACCGGCATGTTTGCCTTTCATTTACATTTTACATCGCCCCTTTCCGAAACTACATTTGTCCTGAAATAAAACGCCAATTGAAAGCCGACTCGCCCACAGTGCGCAAGTTTGCTACCACCGTGAATCGCGGTCATAGTACTTAGAGGATAAGCGGAATGCGAATACAGCATGAAAGTCACGCAAACGTGACCGTACTCAATGATTGAAGCATGTGAAAATGCATGGTTGACATACAGTATATGCATATGACGGGCTGGGATACGTTTTCGTTGATTGTGAAAACCTGTATCTACTGGACAAGTTCGCTTTTGCGTGTCACCTCTTCATATGTGGATTTCATTTTACATATTTCGTTCTATGTTACATATTTCGTGTTGATTTTACATAAACCAACATATTTTGTCATTTTCGTTGTAAACTTTGCTTTTCGACTACATTTGAAAATGTTCCACGGGCCAGAGAGCGATTCAAGATTGCCAATATATCCAGGATGTCGCAAAACAATATCAACAAAACCACGTTGACATGAATATAAAAAAGTACAAATCATCTGGAGTGTACAAATGCTTTGTTTCGGCTCTATAGGGAATGTAAGTTTAAGAAAATGAACTTTAGAGCTTGATATTTTCAATACTGTTAACGGCAGAACTAAAGCGGCATGGTATCCTCAAAGATTTCAAATCTGCTCTATCCAAATATGCATATTCGAAAATTGCGCAAAGGCTGCACGAGGAATTCCTCAAAGGACATAGGGAATTCCCAGACATTCTCTGGAGTAAATGTAGCTCGAAATAAGCATGATGACAGGACCTTGTGTGATACCTTGCGACGTAGAAATGTCGTTTTCTGCATATAAGTATTTCCTTTCTAATCTGCGTCAATCTACGGCCGTAGAAAACATGGCAAAATGCTTGATAGTGCATAAATGTGCTAGTGAGGTGAATTATTAATTATTTATTAAATCACCGTTGTATCTATGAGGTAAATATTTATAGCTGCAATAAATTCTCAATATTTTACATAACTAATTACATAGAAATATGGCAAATACTCTGCATCAAATTATTACTGAGTTGAATTATGAAAAACTTCATTTATTGGATCACCGTTGTGTACATGAAACGATAAAGAATGCTAAATATTTACTTCTGCAGTGCATATTTGGTTTATTTGATATTACATATTTTACCTTAATTACATTTTATTCTACACAGTTCATTAGTTCTTGTTACATTTTATGTACTATCGTGGTCAATAAATATAATGTTTACATGACTTTTATACACAATTTTTCTCTAAGTCTACAAGATGGGCCACCCAAATGATGTAGAGTGGACGATGTGTGATTCTGAGAGTGTGTGCGTGAACGAGCAAGGGTTGGAATTTTCTTTGCTTTAAGAGAAATCATTATCGCATGTACTGGCTTCTGGAAAGATATTTATGGTTTCTTGTAGTATGTAGGAAATAATGAAAACACATAAGAGAACCGCATTTGAAACACCAAGGCAGGGAACCTAACACACTTTCTACTTTAATTTGGCCATTAGTTGAAATTCAGTGAAAGATGTACTTAAATTATCCAGTAGAAAAGAACCTTGCCGAACATGGAGAAACGAAAATGAATGTCGAAATGTATGGTTACTAGGTAATCATTTATTTCTTTATGAATCGAGTATGCCATACAACGCTAACGTTATGCACAAAAGACAAGACAAAACGTCTGTTTCTATCAGTTCATAAAAATTGGGCAGGATATTTATGCTTTATAATTTCTTACATTATGTTGTCATTTATATTACAAAGAAAATGTTAGTAGCAAAATCACAAAATATGTTACGTGCTAAGTTATAGTAAATGTAATTTATATGTATATACTCAACAGATACAGATAAGAGAATTAATCTTTGAGCATCATATAAAGAATATCTTAGATAAATTAAGATCTTTCTCTTTCCAGACAAATATTTGTGTGTGTGCGTGCATGTGATAAACGTAGATATGAGTATGTTTTGTTCCAAACGGCCACTATACCTTAGTTTGTAGAGCGTTGGTTTCGTATTCGAGAGGTCCTCGGTTTGGTACCAGCGGGTGGTTGTCCTGACTTAGGGTTTTCCCAGTGTTTTCCTCAGCCACACCAGGCATGTACCGGAGAGGTACTTACAATTTAGGACCTGGCCGACTCCCTACCGTATTTCGCAAAACCTTATCTCGGAGTGATCCATCGGTGCCTAAAAGCTATAAATAAGATGCAAACCCAACGAGTATAATACATAAACCTGTCGTTCTGTTAATGCTGACCTTCTTAATGCTGTGTTGATGAATCGACATGGAGACCGAGATGGATCGAGTGGCCGTAGCTCAGTTGCCATAGCGTTGGCTTAGCAATCGAAAGGTTCTAGTACGGCCACTTATCCTGACTGAGGTAGTAGCGGGCCATTTTCCTCACGACACGAATAAACTAATGTTTATAATAATCCGCAGAGATAGAATAAACACACACACACACACATAATGGCAGAAAGTGTGTGTAGGAGAAGGAATGAGTAAGCAAGAAAGAAAAAAAGGAATTGACGAAGTCATGTAAAGAAACAGAATAGAGGAAGATCAATGAAAACATTGAAACTAGATTGATTTATTATTAACCTAAAGAACAAACGGAAACACACGGTTTACTTTCTGATTCTAGCTAGTGATGCTTCCTCTCTCTCCAACCCAAGAAGTATCTCTGACTGAGTTCTGTAAATAGTTGAAGCTATAATTTTAGTCGAAAAAACACGGCGCTGAATGGGAATCTAACCCGGGTGATCCGAATGAAAGGTCAAGATTGAACCACTGCACCACACATTTCACTTTTAAAGTCTACGTAACACATGTTACAGTTGTTCTGTGCTAAAGAAGTACAAGAAACCTGGGCGTTTCAGGTCAATGACTTCTTCGTATTTGAACTGTTAACATGCAGATACTTTATTTTGCAACTTTCAACCAATATTCGTTAATCGTCGTCTTCTTCTTTTTCCACAAGGACGTTCCTACCAAAGGGAAGGCGGCTCGCTGCTTCCACATTCATTAGTATTCGACCTTTACGAACAGAAGTGTCTTTCGATTGCTCACCTTTGCCTTGTAAAAAGATCATTGGTAAGAACAGGGTTCGAACCTCTGTTGTCTACTTTCAATACTCAGAAGTCTGACACCGTTCTACTGGACTACCCTCTTTAGCTGAAGCTAAACCTCGAGAAATGACATTACTACTTTCAGTGGCCGGTTTCTCAAAACGTTTGTACTAGTATTACTAGTCTATACATAATTAATATCAATTCGCTTCATAAGTTCCTGTTTCTCAAACTTACAGTTGTAAAATACTAGCTACGAGTCCACGGACTAGTATCACAAGTGAAAGCGACTAGTATTACTAGTGATTCTATTTCTCGAAATAACAGTGTAGTGGTCTACACTTGTAACCCACAAGTAAATTTCCACAAGTAACTGCAGACTTCTAGCGTTTGCAGATGGATCGGTACAAGCCAAGATTTACTTTTTACAGGAAAAGTATAATTCACAAGAGAGTTTGGAAATGGAATTACGTGCATACATTTTTCAAATGCACTCTAATTAACATATATATATATATATCACTCTAAAAATGCAATGTCTTTCCACCATATTCATTCGATAACTGTGATGCTGTAGTCAAGCCTAAACGCACTTCTTTAAAATTTATTATTATTATTATAGTCTCAATAAAATTTGTTAGTATTTTTTCTAAGTTCAGTATTGTGTACCACTTTCAAGTAATTTTGATACTATAAAGTTGTTTGAGAGGTTGTCTTGAGGATCTAAAATCTGATATCAAATCGGTAATAAATTCTAGCACATGATATTTCTGGAATAGAATAACTGTTTTCAGTTTACTTGAATCTGAAATTATTTGTAATCAGTTACTAAACCTTATATTCAAAGTATGCGTCTAAAATATTTAACTGTGGCAAGTCTTGATTAGCGTAAAATGCACGTAGGTATTAATTTGTTTCTAAATACAAAGATCATTATCATATTTCTTCTAAACAAGTATCAAAAGTAACTTTTCATTTAAATTCTAAAACGATTGCAACTTTACTATTTTTTTCAACATAATAATGTTTTTCTTGTGATGCCTCACTTTTAATATAATACCCTTTTTCTTGTGTTGCTTCTAAACAGAATAAATTGAAGAGAATCGGTTTATATATGTTTTCAGAAGTAGAGCAGAAAGTTGTTTTTGGTTTTGTCTAGCTTTAGTTGGCTTGTAATTTAGATATGTAATTTTTTATGACTGACCTAAGTTGGCCAATCTTTTTGTTTTTCATCGTACAAATACGATTTTACTTCACTATACTTTTTGTGTTGAAAAGCATGAATCATTTTACGAAGATGTTCATTTTGCACGAATTAGAGTTCTGCAAATCCAAGCCTGCACCAGCTCCGACCGACACGTGCGACTCCTACCACGTTTAGTTCTGTTCTGTCTGCAGTCCATTTCAGGGTAGACCGGCCAGGGTCGGCCCGTGCAGACCCCTATCTCACTCAGTACAGTCCGGCCTGCAATCCATCCCAGGACCGTCCGGTCAGACCCCTACCTCGATAAGTTCGCTCCGACCCGCAGTACAGCTCAGACCCAGACAAGTCCGACCAGCCAGCTCAGACCCCTACCTCGTTAAGCTCCGTTTGGCCTGCAGTTCACATGTAACTTTCTAGCCCACCCCGGTCCGTAGGCTACTGTCATCCCGGCCCGCAGCGATGACATGAACTAGGAATTTTGTCTGTGTTTGTCTGTAGATATGTTAGTAATCCAAATCACTAGCGTCTCAGGGAAACCCTTTTCCAAAGCCTCGCCCACTCTGGCGCCGGCGCAGAACTCCTTGAAAGGAGTACCAAGGAGTACTATTAGTAGCACCGAAAAGCGTTTACTCCACAACTCGCTGTTTGGCCCGGTGGTCAACGCATTGGGAAGCTGATGAAGAGGTCCCAGGATCGAACCTGGGCGTTGCTACTTTTATATTTTTTTAATTTGTTTTCTTTTATGTATATATAGATTAGGAAATTTAATAAAAGTAGTGACCAAAAGCACTTGGAAGCTAGGTAAGTCAAGTTCAGTGTTTTTAATTGCACACCCGACTTGCACAGAGACATTGTTTCCACACGTGCTCATCCTAGACGCAAGTATCCAAATCTACATGCTTCCCTTGATTTCCACCAAATTTTGTGCACGTATTCCTTAGGTACTGGCCAGGTCGTACAAGTATTCCGTGTTTGGTATTGCGTCTCAGTTGTCATTGTGGCAAATGTTTTTTTTTTAAAACAAATGCTTCAATTTGGGCGTATCAGTACCAAGCTTGACACAATACAAAAATTGTGTGAGAGTTTCCGTCCCCAAGTGTCAGTGTTGCCACCTATTTCATAAAATAGTGGACTTATTTTATAAATGTATAAAAATGTCTACGTACAGATCGACACACGTCCATTGATAAACACTAAATTCTGTATACATATGACTTAGGTACATGGTCGTGTGTTGTGGAGGTACAATGGGCAACGCGGAAGTCAGTGTTGAAACAAATTGCTAACATTTAATATTTATAATTGCTCCGACATTTTTGGCCTTATTAGCAACAAACTTAGCTTGGAGGCACTGGGAAATTTCACAAAGGTACTGAATACATCACGAAGCAGTCAGTGCTGTCGACTAATTTCGAAAAATATTATTTCAAATTGCTTCCATGAATCCCACATATCTACACCAAATTTGGCATTTAGTTACTGGCACAGATCATACAGGTTTTCTAGGCGCCAAAGCTGCCAGCCTTACAAACCAATTTAGAAAAATTATACTTAAAATTGTTCCAATATTGTTGACCGTATCTACACTAAACTTGACATTTAGGTAGACTACTAGAACAGTTACTATCTGCACTGCAGTTCAGTATTGGCAAACAATTTTAAGAACGGTACCAGCTGTGAGTGATGCCACATATTTTTTGATCGTGCAGCAATGGGCGGACATATTAGCAAGTTGTAAATATTTCCTCACTTACGTTTTCTAGAGTTGTCCTCGGTTTCAGGATACAAACATCGAGTGTTACCTTAAGTAAGACCTTTGCTGCTAACTTCCCACTTCGTACCCCGAAATAGTGCTCGCCGAGGGTTATTATGAGCAATGTGACGAGCTTAGCTCCTAACATCCTGAAGGGTTCATACAATGTAAAATATATAAATTAGTTATTTGACATTTAGCAATACAGAAAATAACACTAATGTATTTAAAGAGAATAGATAGTAGCACGTGTTTTCATGAACATGGAAGGAAAACTACGAATCATAATTAATCTTCAATCATTGTTCGTAAATATAAAATATCTTTGCCCAGGATATGTGTCAATGTAGGAAACTGGCGGATTGATACATGTGAGAGTAACATACATGAAAATATAAAGACGTGAAACTGAGCGATCGTAGCTCAGTTGGTAGACAAATTGAGCGTTGGCTCAACAATCAGAAGATCTTGGGAATGATCCCAGTTGCCGCCTACCGTTACCGATTTTTCTCCAGGGTTTTCTTCGGTCACACCACGCAATTCTGATATCTTCCAAAATAAATTTCGTTGTCTCCCAAGATGAATCTGCTTACCTAACCAGAAATATACACGCGTCTTACATGTATCAAGAGACAAAAAGTATTAATCTGGTTATTGGAGCTAACAGGCACAACATTTGCATTTAAATATGAATCAGTATTCAGGACCGAAAAACACACGGGTGGCAAAATGCACGGCAGCAAAACGTACGCTACCGCTACCAAGAAGTTAATTTGAATTTGTCTTACTTAATCAAATCTTTGTTAGTATAATATCTGCGTTATTGTAACATTATTTCAATGGGCCGGTAGTTACACTCGGAAAGATCGCATCAGGAATTCTGTCAGAATTTTCAGTTTAGTGGTATATAGGCGAAGTAAGGGGATAACTAGTTCTCCAGGATTTATATCGATTTCTAAAAGTAGAAATCTTTAAGTTGGTGTGTGTGCTCTACGATTTATAGCAAGACACCCTCATTAACGAATGTCTGGAAGAATAACAGGATCCCATACAGAAAAAGGACGCCCGACTCAATGTATATCTATTGCTAAGAAGTGTTTATATTAACGCGATGTCAAATCTGTCTTTCTATTTATACTCTTGTCCATTCAGTTGAACATTGCTTAGTATCAAGCCATGGGAAGTGTTTGTTTTCTTATGTCTTATAGAAAGGCCCTATCTTCGTTCTGGATTAGAACATATGCTTGAAATGCAAAACAAATTCATTCTCGTTACGAAAGGAATACTATTTATGTCCGTGTTAGCCTTCAACATATAAACCTTAAATATGAAAGGTAGGACAGTTCGTAGAAAGTACATAATTCCTTGGCATCATCGTATAATGTGATTTACGACGCCGACACTGGACTTTGTGAGCACCATCTCACTATTTCGACTAGGTATTTGAATTTGAATTTATTTAAAACTTTTAAGAAACTTCGGTTCAGGACGAATATTTCCACTTAGGGACACAAGTGGTTTGAGCTCATGTAAGCTATAGGTCCCATTAGCTATATTTTCCTATTCAATATTTAAATTTCGCATACTACGTACATTTCCCGTAGTACTTGAATTCAATTTTAATGTATCATAGTAAAAAATCATGTAAGATGCAAAAGTTTTATTTATATCTATTACATTCAAGCTACTACTGAATTTAGTGAAAGTAAAAAATTATCAAATTTCTTGGACGGGGCTAGAACCACCCACTATAAAAATCAAAATAACTAAAATTAGCGTGCCTTAACAAAGTGCGCCACGAAGCTAACAGGTGGAGCAATTCACTTCAATACCTATAAGTAGCATTACAAAATTAGCATGCGTTCTACCTATTTCAGTCATTTTTGTAGTTAAGAAGGTGTTTTTGGTGTTTTGAATTTATTGAAATGTGTTGTGCAGGAAAATATATTCACTTCTTCGTCAAGTAATTATGAATATTTACGTGTTTCCTTTTTTCTGTTCTCAAAAGTTCCGAGTGGGTCATTAATACAACGCAAAACTATAGCTTTTCCTTGTTTAAGCATGCGACTAGTATGCTATTAAGTTTAGGCGCTACTAGCGCACAAAATTCGTTACTGAATACTTCACCTAGTCAGCTGTTAGTCACTCGTTAGTACAGCGTTAGTCGCTTCAAAAAACGTCTCTGAATACTTCTGGAAATGTTTAGAAGAACAAAGATTTGTCTACTGTATCGCTTGCAAAAGGATATTTTGGTACATGTGCAGTAAATCTGGAAATTATCATTACCTTCGACACACACGAGAGGCTCCTGTTGTAAAATGGGGCTTGATGACACAAAGGCAGCAACAACATAAGTACTTTACTTTTGTTTATTTTAACTGTGTATTTGAGCCTTCCTACCCGTTGGAGTGTGACAAGTAAGTGTTTAGCGATATCGTTTGTTAATAAAGACAACGGGGGGAGGGGGGCAAGTGAGCGTACCTAAATGAGATCTATTATCAAAGTACTGAACAAGTGGCATAGGACTGACGTGATACAGTTTATCGAATGAGGATTGGCGTGCGTAAATTTGCACTACCAGGTGCGAGTTTGGTTTGTTTAAAGTTTATGTAATGTATTACTTCGAAAGAAAACTATGCAAAGCACCACGCCATGCTTTACCCCGGCTTAGTTGTTTGTTTGATATTAACATTCTAAATAAGCTGGAAAGCTTCTAAGAACAAAATCTACAGTTCATGGTAAAGTGGGCTCCGAACTACTCCTACCAAGAAGTATTCAAATATTCGAATCTATGATGTGCCAGAAATCATCGAATATTCGAATAGTCTGAGCTCTAGTTCTAACGTACTTTCATTGGCACTTTATAATTAGTATTCAGCCTCATGAGGACTGGTTTAATTTCCATATTCTCATCCTTAGATCCTCACCATCATTAGTACTCAATTTTGTCCTCGTTTTCATCCAACCTTAACTTTAAGTACGAAATTCAAAGTCGACCTCACTCGACCACAACCGAACAGCCTCAACCTCACTCAACCACAACCGAACAACCTTGACCTCACTTAACCTCAACCTCAATCTACCGAGCCGCCGTTTCTCAGTGGCAGAGCGTACTATTCGGGAGGGTGTAGATTCAATCCCAGCGACCGACGATCCTGACTGATTTTTTTTCCAGGGGTTTTCCTCAATCGCACCAGGAAAATGCCTGGATAGCACTTTTCCTAATCCTTCTTCACCTCTATGCCGGCCTAAGACAGATGTCTAAAGGCCATAAATAAAATTCAAATTCTACCTCGATCTGACTCAAATTTCAACGTTATGATGAAACTTCAATATTGACCTCACTCAACCTGAGCATCACGACGGAACTTGAACCTCGATCTCACTCAATCTCACGAGGAACATGATCCCCAATCTCGTTACAACCTCACGATTTAACTTCAAACTCGAGCTCAATCAACTTCGAGCTCACAACGGAGTTTGAACCTCGACCTCATTCAACCTCGACCTAACAACCTTTCGAGGAACTTGAACCTCCACCTCTTTGAAACTCACAATGAAACTTCAGCCTCGACCTCACAAACTTAAGCTCGCGTCTAGAGATCTAGGAGAGATGATGTTGAGATTGGACCTCGTGAGGTTTAACACTTGAGTTTAAAGTTCCATCGCTAGGTTGAGGCAAAGCGAGGTCGACGTTGAAGTTCCATCATGAAGTTAAGGTTAAGGTCAAGGTTGAAATTCCTTCGAGTGGTTGAGGTTGAAATCTCACTGTGAGGTTGTGATTGAGTGAGGTCGAAATTGCGGTTGCATGGTGAGCTTTAGTTTTAGTTAGGTCAGCATTGAAGTTTTATCGTGAAATTGAGGTTTAGTGGGGTCGGGATTAAGCTTCCATCCTTAGATTGAGATCCAGTGAAGTCGATGTTAAAGTTCCATCGTAAGACTGAGTTAAGTCAATGTTGAAGTTACATTGTGAGGTTGAGGTTCAAGTTCTATCGTGAGTTGAACACTAAGTAAGGTCGAGATTGAAGTTCTATCCTTAGGTTCAAGTTTATGTTCTATCGTGAGGTCTAGGTTGATAGAGCCCATCCAAGGTTTAGTGAAGGGAGGTGAAGGTTCAATCGTGAGGTTTAGGTTCAGTGAGTTCGATGCTAAGTTCCCATGAAGTTGAGAGCGGTCGAACTTGAACTTTCATAGAGAGGTCTGAAGCTGAGTAAAGTCGAGGTTAATGTTTCATCGTCAGGTTGAGAGAGGTCGGAGTTGAAGTTATATCATGAGGTTGAGTTTGAAGTTTTATCGTGGAGCTGAGGTTAAAGTCATATCGTTAGTTAAGGTCTCCTGAGGTCGAGGAATTTCCATCGTGAGTTGGGGTTGATTACTAATGCATATTATGCACAATTTGGTGTATTACAATGGACGCTGTATATGTGTATAAGTAGAATTTAAAATAGGTGGGTAATATTGACAACGGGGATGATTAAGAACCAGTACAATCACAATATGTGTCAAATGATATTTGATAAATTTCCAACGACGTGGAAATTTGTTTTCAAATATATATTTTTCATAACGGTTAGCAACACTGACAATCTGGGCACAATATCATATTCGAACTCCTAATGCACGTAATGCATTTCCTAAGGTAGGAAAGTTACTGTCCTTGTAGATAAAGCAGAAGACGACGATTAACGAATATTGGTTGGAAGATGAAAATAAAGTTAGTGTTTAGAGCACAATTATATGAAATAATTGATCTGAAGCGTCCCGTTTTCTTGCAGTTTTTCAACAAGAACAACTGTAACATGTGTTGCGAACGTTTTTAGAAGTGAAATGTGTGGTGAAGTGGTTTCGTCTTGAACTTTCATTCGGACTACCCGGGTTAGATCCCCAGTCAGTGTCGTGTTTTTTCGACTAAAATTATAGCTTCCACTATTTACAGAACTCAATCAGAGATACTTCTTGGGTTTGAGAGAGAAGCATCATCACTAGCTAGAATCAGAAAGTAAACCGTGTGTTTCCGTTTGTTCTTTAGGTTAATAATAAATCAATCTAGTTTCAATGTTTACATTGATCTTTCTCTATCCTTCTCTTTCTTTCCATGACTTCGTCAATTCCTTTTTCTCTTTCTTTCTTACTCATTCCTTCTCCTACACACACTCTCTGCCATTATGTGAGTGTGTGTGTTTATTCTATCTCTGCGGATTATTATAAACATTAGTTTATTCGTGTCGTGAGGAAAATGGCCCGCTACAACATTTCGATTGCTAATCCAACGCTATAGCAACTGAGCTACCCACTCGATTCATTTCGATCTCCATGTCGATCCATCAACACGTCATTAAGAAGCAATATGCCGATTAACAGAACGACAGGTTTATATATTATACTCAATCTTAACGAGCTGTACATCGACTTTGTGAGGGCGCATGGCAGGGTGCTGCTGGACCCGAAGGAGTCATGGCCCCATTGCTATGTGCACACTAAATACCCACCATAGCAAGGGGCCTGAGCGGTGCTCTGTGCTACAAATAAATGCCCAACATTCCCGGACTGTTGGAGCGGAGGTAAGAAGACTGGCTGAGGAACTACAAACTGATATAATCTGCATCCAGGAACCATATATTCTTAATAGAAGGCTAACAAACATACCTACTACAGCTCAGATAGTGATGGGAAGTGAAGAACCGAAAGCAGCTATAATAAATCTAAGCAGAAATTTTCAAATAATAAAAATTACTCAACTAACAGACGAATTCACTACATGTGCAGAACTATTAACCAAATTTGGAAAATTTATAATAATAAGCTTATACTGTCAATATAGATTTGAGATCACACAGTTTATAAATAAATTAGAATTAATAATAAATACATATCAGAACCAAAAAATAATTATAGCTATGGACGCAAATGCAAAGTCGCCTCTGTGGTTCAGCAACGTTAGAAATGATAGGCGAAGAGGAGAAGAACTCGAAGAATTAATATTTGCAAATAACCTGATTGTAGTAAATAAAGAGGGACAACCCCCAACCTTTTGTAACAGGGCAGGAGCAGAAACAAATATAGACCTAACATTAACAACGCAAAATCTTTATAATAAAACCTATAATTCGCAAGTCTTGGATAGCCGGACCACAAGCGACCATAACGCAATTATTTTCGAAATTGGTGCGGCGAACAATGCAGCGCAGGGTGCTGCTGAGGAAGAGGACTTCTTTAACCATAACATCAAAAAGAATGAATTGGGATAAGTTTCAGACATTTGGCTTTCCCTGAGATAGAAGTGCGAACTGATGTGGACCTGGTAGCTCCAACTTTGGAGGGTTCAATCAGGCAAGCTTTTAGAGCTTCTTGTCCGCTGCAGGGGAAGATTAAGACAAATACCACGGCTCCTTTCTGGTGTCGGGAGTTGGAAAGAATGAGGAGAATTGTCAAGGCAAAAAGGAAGAGCTACCAATTGGCACAAGACCCGGAGCTTAGAGATAGAAAACTAGAACAATACAGTATAGTCAAGAACGAGTATAAGGAAAAAATAAGCATACGAAAGAAGGAATCTTGGGATACATTTGTAGAAGACAACCTTTAAAATAGACGCATGGGGCTCGCCACAACTCTAGCAACATTAAAGAAAACGGATGGAAACTATATCACAACGTGGAAGGAATCAGCAAAACTCTTAATGGAAGAACATATACCAAAGGATCAGGAAGAAGAAGAAACGGAAGAACAGCAAAGAATGAGAGCGAGAATGAAGGAAATATTAGATCAAACAGTAACAGAAGAATATGATAATAAGGAAGAAATCACAGTGAAAATTTCTGAGATTGATCAGGCAATTACATCTAAAAAATAAAAAAGCTCCGGGACCAGATGGTATTAACTCAGAAATTCTCAAGAAGACTAAGGACTTATGGATCCCGTACCTGGCAAGGCTCCTCGCCGAATGCTTGAGGCAGGGAAGATTCCCGAAAAAATGGAAGGAAGCCAACCTAATAATCTTTTTGAAAAGCAGAGAGAAGCCAAGGTCTAGTCCAAGATCCTATAGACCCATCTGCCTTCTGAACGTCATTGGTAAGGTCTTTGATAAGATAATTGTAAATCGTTTACAAGCAGCTAGGAAGGAAATTGAGGAGGATTAGACGCAATTTGGATTTAGGAAAAGAAGGTTAACCGAGGATGCTCTGAACAAGTTCTACGATGTCGTGAAGGGGGCGGATGGTAAATATGTTTTTGCCATTTTCATTGACATCAGGATAGCCTTCGACAATCTGTGGTGGCCGGCCTTATTTGTAAACCTAAAGAATAGCTAAATACCAAATTACATAATAAGGGTAATCGGGGACTACTGTACGAACAGAACAGTCAACCTGAGTGCCCCAGGAGAAAAGATGACCCGGAGACCGAATAAGGAATATCCGCAGGGATCGATCTGTGGCCCAGTCTATTGGGACATTTACATCGATCCCTGCATAAAGAAGATCAACGAAATGGAGGAAGCAATGTCATCGCCTATGCCGACGGCATTGCGGTATTAGTGGAGGCAGATTCCAGACGCGAAATGGAACTTAAAGCAATGAAAATATTAGCGATAATTCATGAATGGTGCGAAACTAACAAACTGACGGTCTCTACTGAAAAAACTCAGTACATGATATTTAAAAATAAATTAGTAAGAAACCCTATAATAAAATTTAATAATCAAAACTTAAAAAGAGCTAAAACATTTAAATACCTAGGGATCATCCTAGATGAAAAACTAAGCTCTATTGAGCATATAGAAGCTACAAAAAATAAAATAATCAAATTTGGCAATAAAATAACTACAATAGCTCCAACAAGATTCGGGCTGCCTATAAAACATATAAAATTGTACCATAACAAAATTATCAAATCAATTGGCTCATACGGATCTAGTGTGTGGGCACATAGGCTGACAGAAAATAAGAGTTTAGCAGATAAACTGGATAGCGCGCAAAGATCTTTATTAATAAGAATGTCCGGGGCATATCGAACTACACCTGGGGTGGTATTAAATATAATATTAGGAATAGCGCCTCTGCATTTGGAGAACATGAAGTCTGCTGCTTTGTATTGGATGAAGAAAAATAATATAATAAGAGTTACGGAAATCTTAGGAACCTTGCCAAACAATAAGGAGAAAATAGAAGAAATTATTATATTTAAATGGCAATACTTCTGGGAAAGAAGTAGAAAATCTAGAAGATTAAATTGAATAATAGAAAATATACACAACCGACTGCAATGGAGAGGATGGAATCCGAGCAGAGGCGCTGTACATCTTTAAGTGGTCATGGACCGTACCGAAGCAAATTATATGAATTAGAACGAGTAGACTCCCCGATGTGCGTGTGCGGCCATGAGTCTACCCCGGAACATGTCGTCCTCGAGTGCCCGGAAAACCAAGTAAATAACGAAGGAACAATTATACAATAAATAGTTGATTTAAGACTGAAATTACAAGACACAACAGTACAAAACATAATGAAAAATGAGGAGACGAGGACCTCTCTGGATCTACTCGCGGCAAAGGTTTCGCATATATGTAAAATGAGATATATTAAGAGGCAATAAAACCGAAACAATAAATAATTCTACGAATTACACTACTGAACAACAAAATCAAGCAAATGTATATAGACTATATTCCTTGTGTCCTATATTCCTATATTCCGTGTTCGCCCGCTCGTTCGGTCAGTCGGTCGACTGTGCATTCGTTGGTCATGAATCGGGTATTATGTATGCATGGCGGGTGTGAGTGTAGGAGGGATATTTCAGTCTAGAGTAATGGTTGAACGATGTCATGAGAACTTTGTGGATTTTAAATCTTCTCCACAGTCATGGCAATTTCTTCTCCACGTACCCATTCCCTAGAAGAAAGAAATACCAAAAACTAATAATAACAGAGCGCTCACGGTGCTATACGTATGATCGAAAATAAAACCTTTTCATCGCTCTCAGCGTTGCTGCTGACTTGTAGTCAGGACAGCGCTCCAACTCTCGATGGCAAGAACTTAAAAACTGCGGAAGAAATATAATGTTGCGAGTGCGCGAGTGAAACTGAAAAAATGCGTGTGATGTGAGGTGATGGACGCGGTGAGTCTGGAAGAGAGAAGAGGAGGAGTTCCCGGAACCAGCCCCGATCCATGGATCTGGAGTAGAACTCCCGCTGCCCGGGGGCCTGAATCAACTCGACCGGCTTGGAGCCGAGCACAGGATGAATGGGAGTATGAATGGAGGAATGAATGTGACTTTATGTTGTTCTCTATAAAATATTCAGTTAATGATAGTAGGGGACATATAGTTTACTGGGATAAAATAGTTTAGATTAGGTAATGGGAAAAGATTAGAATTTGAAATAGACAGATAATGTAAAGTAGGAACTCTCTAAGCTCAACGAGAGAACGGATACAAAATAGGAGTTGCAATCGTGTTAAAATACTAATAATAAAGATAATAAACAGTAAAGTAAGAATGAATGAAAGAGAAGAAAAAATAGACAAATCTAAAATTGTCAAAAATCAAATCAGAGAAACGCACAAATAATAAATAAGAACTAAATGATAATAATAAAAATGAAAATAATAATGTCTTAAATAGATATAAATAAATAAATAACTGTGAATTGTATAGCTCAAGTCACTTGTATATGTAAAATAGTGTATGCATTGCTAGTTGAAAAAATAAATAATAACTTTCCCCCAACTCGCGGAAATAGGGTCCAGGTTTATCCACCGGGAACTGGGCTACAGAAATATCCCCCCTCGGTCCTCCTATACTCTTCTATTTTTTATCTTTTATTTATACTAGTTTAAATCTATGCAATTTCAGGTCCTACGAACTCCGTTCCTCGACGCCGAGTAGGGGTCGAGGCAGGTAGACCACTTGGGGGATGGCCTACCCCAGCTTTGTGGAGAATCCGTTTTAGATTCGCTGCGCCCCTCAGGCGCTCGAAACAAAGCTGTGTTAAGAGAGCAAAGAGGTAGGGGTTTACATGTTATTTATAGCTTTTAGGCACCGATGGATCACTCCGAGAAGGTTTTGCGAAATACGGTAGGGAGTCGGCCAGGTCCTAAATTGAAAGTACCTCTCCGGTACATGCCTGGTGCGGCTAAGTCAGGACATCCACAAGCTGGTACCGAACCCAGGACCTCCCAAATACGAAACCAAAGCTCTACAAACTAAGGTATAGTGGCCGCTTGGAACAAAACATACTCATATCTACGTTTATCACACGCACGCACACACACAAATATTTGTCTGGAATAAGAAAAAGCTTAATTTATCTCAAATATTCTTTATATGATGCTCAAAGATTAATTCTCTTATCTGTATCTGTTGAATATATATATCTTATAAATTAGCACGTAACATATTTGTGTATTTTTCTACTAACATCTTTGAAAATGATAAACGTAAATAACAACATATCAAAATTTATAGAAGATAAATATCGTGCCCCATTTTTAAGAACTGATAGAAACAGACGTTTTCTTTTGTTTTTAGTGCATAACGTTAGTGTTCTATGGAATACTCTATTCATTAAGAAAGAAATAGTTACCTACAAACCATAGGTTTCAACGTTCATTTTCGTTTCTCCATGCTCGGTAAGGATCTTTTCTACTGGACTATTTATATTACACTTTTCACTTCGGTAAATTTGAACCAGTGGTTCACCTAAAGTAAAAATAGTATTATGTTCCCTCTCTTGGTGTTTGAAATGGGACTCTCTAAAGTTTTTTTTTTATTATTTTCTTCATACTACAGGAAATCATAAATATCTCTTCAGAACCCAGTACGTGACAATGTTTTCTCTTAAAAGGGCTCCTCGCTCCAATTACCACATATTTAACATTTTTCAAAATATTTCAAAAACTAAGAACACTATCAAAAATGTAAGAATATAGCGTACTAGAACTTACAAATTACTATGAAATGCAATGGACAGCGATCTCGAAATCTTGTCCATTGATTAGTACTGAGACTTTAATTAAATATTTACGGCATAATCTTTGAAAACGTATCACTCATCAATGGAGAAGACCTCGAGATCGCTGTCCATTGTATTTGATAGTAATTTGTAAACTCTAGCGCGCTATGTTCTTACATTTTTGATAGTGCTCTTAGTTTCTAAATATTTTGAAAAATGTTTTAAAAGGGGGTTGGAGCGAGGAGCCCTCTTAAAGAAATGAAAATTCCAACCCTTGCTCGTTCACGCACACACTCTCAGAATCACACATCGCCTACTCTACGTCAGTTTGATGGTCTATCCTCTAGGCTTAGAGAAAAATCGTGTATAACAAAATCATGTAAGTATTATATTGGCCAAGATAGTACATATTTTGCAATATGATATTACATAAAAATCCTAGCTCTAAACCAGAGCAGTTCAACATAAAATTTTGCATGTAAAAGTGAGAAATAAATAGGTTGGTTGGGTTATCTTTTTTCACTACGTGATATTTTTTGTTGACAACATTGTCAAAATGATAATAAAAAGTTATTTTCCCCTCTTAAAACCTAAAATATTATTCCACGTTGTGATAATCTGCTACATGTGTATACTATTGAGTATTTGTGCATTTTCAGTCCTCACGGAAGTTTCCATCATGCTAACCAATGATACTATGTATCAAGTAATACTTGGTTCGTAAAATTCTAACATGTGTGTATACAATGCACATTTAGGACCAGCACTATATTCTATAGATCTCGTGTACCTTTTATTTGAAAGCAATCGTTAGGCAGGCCTAGTTCGAGTTTTGAACAATGATTGTAATTTATTGTAGAGGCCAATTTGTAACCAATCAATTGTTTTATATAAATTAGTGTGAACTGTTCAAATATGATGAACTAGTTATGAAAAGAACGTAATACTTTCCTGTATGAATGCCGCATGAGTAACTCCCAATTGCACATGATTATCGGTATTAGGGCAAACAAACGTTCTTTATTTACAAAATTCTAATACATTTCTCGGTGCCCTTTTATAGTATGTGACTACTTGACAGTTTTATGCCGTGAGCGGATCAGTTGTCTACACGCTATTAGCCTTTAATGCCTTTGGGCTGATTGTTAAATGTATTTTCTTCAGGAGTTAATGCAGTGATCTCGGTGTTTAGTTATTTTCCAAGAATGTGATGGCTCTTCTTTGGGCAGCGAATCAAACTGCCTTGAAATAAACGCGGTTACAGTGTTAAAAGCGAAAGAATGTAAGATGTTACCAAAAATCAGTTTCACCGGTTAGATATTTTGATACGCTTGCAGAATATTATTTTTATTTTTTTTATTTACACATGGTTTCAGATACAGCAGTTCTGCCGTTTTACACTGAAACATTAACATTGATAACACATTTACATCCAACACTCATAAAATTAACATTATTTACGAATAAAACAGCAATAAAAATATCACACAAAAGTATTTACGTATTTCTTCTTAGCTGTTTTCGAAAGGTTAGTTCTGTGCTGAAAATATCTATCTCTGATGGTAGGCGATTATATTCAGAAACCATTCTGACGAACACAGAGCATTTGACTATTTCTAACCTTGGTGCTGGGTATGTAAATATGTTGCTATTGCACGTGGAATGGGGAGGAATGCGAAAGTTTAATACGAATGCTAATGCGAATATTTTAATACAGGACGTTATCTTTCGTAGTAAATGAAATAGGTAATTTCTGCACAGAATCTTGCTTAATTGAATCTTTATATTCACAATTCTTTATAGGCCCTATAAGGTAAATACTTTAGTTATATTGTGTTGAATGTGGTTTTAAAACGGCGTTACATTCCTAATTTTGGGATGTGCTGAATGCAGAATGTGTTGTAAAATCAAAAGATAATATAAGTTCAAAAACACAATGAATAATGGTGTGTGTTCTTGCACTCATATCATCCTTTGACCTTACACCATAGTCTGCATTCAACGTATCCGGAAATGGAAAGAGACATTTGAAGTACATGCCACACTAAAAGAAGTAGGCAATATAGAGAATTACTGTGATATGTTGCGTTAGGTTACTGCAAACTTGTGAAGTCATAATCACGATAGTTTTAGAAATTACATCTATATTGACATTCCTTACTATGTAGGCCTACTGACTAATTACTTCCCAATTATGCTCTCACTCAGACTCTAGATTTCTCCTTGTACTAATTCATTTTGCTTTGACAATATACTATTTATTTAGCATAACGTATCTTTCTATTCTACAACAATCTAAAAATTTAATTTAGAGTTGGTATTAATCTACCTCTATCTTTTCCACTTTTCCACAAGGGAATAAAATATAAACTTTTTATACATAACTGGCAGAAATTTCTTCCGCTAGTAAGCAGTAGCTACAAACACAATTTATTCACGGTAATATATATTTTCTGAATTTTACAATAAAAACTTTTATAATTTGTTTTCCTCTTGCATTACTTTAAAATGTAGCCATTCTAGTCAGTAGAGATCTCTTCTTAAGGGTTAAGCGAAAAGACAGTGGTCGTATAGAATTTTTAGTTGTATTTTAAACTTCCTAACTTCTCTCAAACAAGGTAATTTTGATACATTGTAGACCTGGTAGTTATCAGCAGTGAACAATAAGCAGCTAGCAGCGGACTAGAGGATATTATAAATATTTTGAATGGTTGCTGAACATGACTCCGCCTTCGGTCGCGAGTTACATCCACATATGTAAAATTCGCCTCCGGGCAATCATTGGAAAGCTTTCTATGGAATAACAAAAAGACTGTCATTCCTAAGCAGAACGTAATATTGAGTTTTTATTCCTACTTTGTGTTTTTATTGCTTGAAAGTTTGAATGAATGAATGAATGAATATCGATAAGTGTGACATAGTTTAAGAAATTATGAAGCACACGTATATAATAAGGGGTAAGACCAAACTTGGCAGAATTTACATTACACACTTTCACCATCTCGGGTCCCTTTTAAAAGAAAACTAACACACTTCCCTTCTGACGCGACTCTGATGTTCGATTGTATGAAGCAATAGTGCCTAATCTTGTAAACTAGACTAATTATTCTGTATGTATACGCAATTATACTTGCGTTTGACACGTCTCATATTAACCATAAATTGTTTCCAAGAAATACATACAGAAATGAAACAACTACATCTACTCCTACATCTACAACTACACCTACTATTACATCTACTCCTACATCTATAACTACACCTAAAATTGCTACTACATCTACTCATACATCCCTTATCTACTACTATTTCTACTTCAACATCTATCCCAACTTCTACTAAAACATATACTCCTACTACTACAATTAGTCCAACATTTACTACTAGATTTACTCCAACATCTAGTACTACCAATGAATACTTAAACTATAGTTTAAATATTCATTGCTACTATATCTACGATCAAATTCTTAAAGCTTCTCAGCGCTGCCTGGCCGCCGCCCCTGCGCCTACGGCGCCTTTCCTCACTCATGCGCTCCCCATTGTCCCCAACGGATTTTACTCGCTATCACTCATAAAATAACCAACTACAGCTACCTGTGGGTTTATATCGTACTGTTCTTGCGGTTCTCCCATAGAGTACCTTAGGTAGAGCAAGTACTATACCGGTTTGTTGGTTTAACCCTCAACCAATTTATTATGAAATGTGACAAATGTAATAAGTTACTAACTGATTAACAAAAATAGCGTCCCGTAGACGACTAATTACAGAAATTACAGTACTTTAGGATAGGTATACCTGATGTCCTCTGCTTTGGGTGTTAGCTCCCTAAAGTTGAGGTGTGTGCCAGAAACTCAGCCTTCTGCGCACTGATGGACGACACCAATGGCTTAGCCCACTGTGTGCAAGGATGTACCAGAAGCTTCGCCTTCTGTGTACAATGAGGTTGTTTATTTGGCAGAGTACACACTAGAAGCTTTGCCTTCTGTGTGTGTAAGGTAGCTGCAGCAGCGTGCCTTCTGTGAACTTAAGGTAAATTAGGTGGAATGCATATCGGAAGCTTCGCCTTCTGTATATGCGAGGAATGGTACCAGCTTAGCCCTTTGAGTACCGATGATGTTCCAGAAGCGAGCCTTCTCTGAACATGAGAGAGGAGAGATGATCACCCAGGAGTGTGTGTGTGATACTCTGTGGCTCGTGTTGTTGAGTTTTATAGGTAGATTTAGGAGCGGTCCTCCAAACTTCTCCTACATCGATTCGAGCTACCTCTATTTCTTGATATCAGCTCCATCTGGTGTTTTGATATGGACTTGTCCGTTGCCTGCCACTGTTTGTTTCACTTA
Source organism: Lepisma saccharinum (assembly GCA_022664845.1). Classification (NCBI taxonomy): domain Eukaryota; kingdom Metazoa; phylum Arthropoda; class Insecta; order Zygentoma; family Lepismatidae; genus Lepisma; species Lepisma saccharinum. Next base: position 48,497 of record JAGDQP010004281.1, read on the forward strand.
CTTGTTTGTTTTGATTACATAGTTACACACACGTTTGTCCTATAAACACTGTCGGTGTAATTACATAATATACGCGTGTCTGTGAACAAACGGGATATTACAATATATTCATATGTTATGGGTAATTTGGATTTATTAGGTTAACCTAGGTTAATAAGGATTAACTAAGTCAACCAATGTTAGTTTTTTAAAATTTATCTTGGTTGACTTAGGATAACACAAATAGAATAAAATTATTACCCCCACGAATTTGTAGTGTTATTTTACATCCTACACTACTGCGTCTCCTACTACAAATACTACGGCCCTACATCTACTCCTATATGCACTATTGCTTCTACACGATCTACTATTACATCCACTCCAACATTTACAACTACACCTACTCCTACATCTATTACGAAACCTACTAGTAAATATACGATTGCATCTACTAATACATTTACTCCAACAACACTTACTCTTACTACATTTACTCCTACTACATCTAGTCCTTTCCATTTACAGAAGCATTTAGGTTTAACTATTAAGGACATCTAATGTAACTGTTTGGGGAGCAAGTCCCATTTGTTCCCTCATTCTTTAGAAAAATTACATCTATTTATGAACACTACTATTTGGTATTATATTTCGTTTTCCCCCTGCAGAAGCGCATAATTTTCAATATAAAGAAATTTCTATTAGTATTGTCCAGGCAGTTTCACCTAGAGTACATCAACATATCACTGTTTATTTGACCTTGATGCGGCAATTAGATGTCAAGTTTTCAGATTTATATACTTTTCAAGATGGCGGCTTTAACTCAGTGACGTCATACATTTTTGCTATTATCATTGGGTTTTTCTTCTTTAGAAAGCAATCTTGATTAACATAGCGTTTACTCCATATCAACAGGATCATTAGAGGGCAACATGCAAAATTTACAAAAAATAGCGGCTGTATCTACGTGATGTCACAGGTTATCGAAATTCTGAGATAGCTATCTTTTTCGGGGTTACATTCTGAACAAAATGAAATTTGTTTCACTTTTCTAGCAAGCTTTCTAATTTTTTTAAAAAATAAAAAAGGAGCTTTGGAGGTACCATGGAAACGGTAACCAAAGGAGTATAATTTTCTGCCAATGCATATCGACCATGATTATTACTGTCCCGAGTATTACTATAACTATTCGTGGAAGGAATTTAATCTATATTGAGCTTTCCTGCACAAAAGACTCAACGAAGTAAAACCAACCAAATAATAAAAGTTCTGTTACAACTCAATCTACAATCCAGTCGGCTTACCATGGCAACTGTTTCAACTAGTCCAACTTTCCTTGCTACGTTCATGTATATAGTGATAATATTATTATTAATAATAAAACATAACAGGCCACATTGTATAATATATGTAATGCCACCCTCGATCACCCATATCTCTTTATATTCATACATTGCTGAGCTGCTTATCGCCTCCAGGAATATGATTTTGAAAATAAATCATGCAATGAACTTCAATATATAATGGAATAAATTGAAGGTTGTCTCGGACCAAGAGGGATATGTCTTCTATGACGCATCTTTGTCATATTCGCTTACATATTGATTTAAGGGAATTGATTTTCAGGAAAGAAACTTCGGACGAGGATTATATAATAGAAAGAATGTTGCCTCAGACCAAACTTCATATGCCTCCCGTGCTACACCATTGCCACATTTCATTCATACGAAACAGAATAACGATTTACCATACGTAAGGGGATCAACATTTACGTCAGCACCCACCACCGAGCCAACATACTTTCTACCATTTTGGATACAATATGGCATACTCATGCCATATTGGATGGCATATCTTATAGTGTAAAGGATTTAATTATTTATAATAAATACTATAAAGATTTTTACGTTATTATAGATCCAATACCTACTTTGACCAATTCTATTCGACTTTTGACACTGCATCCATACTCTTAAGGGTTGTACAATCTACAGAGGTGGGATTTTAAAAGCACGTAACATTGCTTAAGAAGACACAGAAACAGCTTTGCACTAGATATCGGCGTGATAGACTGCATGATATGATCACTGTCAAAGAGCAAAGAGGTTTTAATATCGACTTAGTTTGACTTATACTTAGTAAGAAATATAAAAAAGTATGTACAAAGAACTCAGATTCTACCCAAGACATACTACATACAAAAAAAATGAAACTGACACTAAATCTAAAGAATCAATGCTGTTAATTTCTAGGAACAAGAAAATGTAATGTACGCTACTAACAAACAATTTAAGATTGCTGAGTTTGAATTTATAATTAAAAACCTTGTTGCAGTCGAAACTTTGATTCTACGCTTCCATAAATGTTTTCATAAGATGAAACGTAAATGTCATGAACAAGAAATTCCATTTTGGTACTCTTAAAGTTTGATTCCGAAGCTACACAAAAACTTGAGTTTACACTTTGTAGTTTGTAAATTATACAAAGTAAAATGTCATTCGCAACTTTAACATTCACAAAGTAAAACGTCAATCACATTTGGCAACAATGACTTTTAGTTTAACAAAAAGCTATTTCTTGTTTTTTACACTACAAAATGTTATTCATAATTTTAACTTTTAGAAAACAAATATTTTTCCATTTTACGAACTTTGATATGTTTTCTAACTAGAAAAGTTTATATACAATAAAACGTCATTGTAACTTTACAAACGCAAATTCATTTATAAATGAACTGTAACGAATTTACATTCCTTAATAAATGAATGTAAATTCATTTATAAATGTAACAGATGTAAATTCATTTATAACTTGTAACAAAAGAGTTTTCAATTTGTTTTAAATATTATAACTTCAGTTTAAACGTTATAGTTTGTAACGTGTTCAAAGTAAAGTTTTACTCCCAAATTTATAACAAAAATCTCGTTGTTTTAAAATCGTTTGTCAGAACTCAAGTTTACAATTTGCAGTTTGAAATTTGCAAATACTATTCGTAGCCTATAACAAAAGTTTTGTCTTACTTTAAAAATGTTTTGTTTATAACATAAATTTACACTTTCTGTTTGTAGCTTACCCGTTTTCATCTTACAAGATATTTACCCGTTTTCTGTTGTAGTTTTACAAATAGTTTTTTTTCGTTTCCTGTTTTCGTTTTACAAAATGCTTTCCGTTTCTGTTTTTAGTTTTACAAGAAATTCTTCCCGTTTCTGCTTTTAGTTTTACAAAATTTTTCATGTCATTCATGGTTTGTAACAACGAGTTTTAAGTTCGCCTTAATTGTTTTGTGTTGTTGTCAATGTACAAAATGTCATTCACATTTGTCTAACTAAAAACATTTTCGAAGAATCAGAAATGTTATTTAACTTTACGTAAACGTTATTATGATTATAACTTTGTAATAAGAAATTTTTGAAAACATTCAAGATGGGAGGCAATATATCTATGGCTTCTAACTTGTACAAAGTAGAATATCACTCACAAGTGTTAATTTCCACAAAGTCGATTGTCAATCACAACTTTGTAAGAATGATTTTAAGTTTTACGAAATCTGCTTTTAATTTCTTGTAATATACAAGACAAAACGTTATTCAACTTTGCTAGAAAATATTCTTATCTTACTTGAAACAATGTATATATTTAGAAAGAGTTTTTTCATAACTTGCAGTAAACAAGATAACGTTCACAACAAGATACTATCGTTTTATAATTTAACTTTTTAATTTACAGTTTATAACTTGTACAAAGTGAAATATCGTTCCCTACTTTTTAACAAAATGTTTATCCCACTTTTCAGTTTGTACTTTCCAAAGTAAAAAGTAAAATGTCATTCGCAATTTTGTAATAGAAAGTTTGTCATACTTGTACAATTCTATAATTAACAACTTTTGAGTTTCTATTCCGTAACTTGTACAAAGTAAGCTGTCATTCTCAACTTTGTAACAAAAGATTTTAATTTCCTTTTAAAATGTTTTGTTTATAACAAAGTTTCAGTTTGTAGTATGTAACTTCCACAAATTAAAATCTTATTCGGAACATTGTGACAAAACTTTTGTTACAGTTTTAAAAGTCCATACTTAACAATTGAACTTTTCAGTTTCTATTTCGTAACCTGTTTAAAATAAAATGTTATTCTCAACTTTGTAACAAATATGTTTTATCATAATTTTAAATTCTGTAGTTATCAATTCAACTTCACACTTTGTAGTTTGTAACTTGCGTAAAATAAAATATAATTCGCAGTTTTGTAACAAAATGTTTGTCATACTTTTAAAATTCCATTCTCAACAATTCAGCTTTTCAGTTTTTTTCATAATTAGTACAAAGTAAAATGTCAGTCTCAACATTCTAGCAAAAAGTATAAGTTTTCTTTTAAAACGTGTGGGGTTATAAGTTAAATTTTCAGTTTGTAGTTTGTAACTTTTACAAAGTAAAATGTTATTCGCAACTTTGTGACAAAAACTTTGTATACCTTTCGACAGGTTTTCTCCATAACTTACCTTTTCAGTTTCCATTTCGTAACTTGCATCAAGTAAAATGTCATTAATAACTTTGTAACATTTTTATCAAACTCTTAAATTATGAAGTTATCAATTCCAGTTTTCAGTTTGGAGGTTGTATCTTCCACAAAGTAAAAGTTTATTCACAACTTTGTAACAGAAAAGTTTTATCTTGCTTTTGAAATTGCTTTGTTAAAACTTCAACTTTACACTTTATAGTTTGTAAGTTGCACAAAGTAAAATGTCATTCTCAACTTTGTAACGATTAGTTCGTCAATATTTTTTAAAGTTTTCTCCATAATATAACTTTTCAGTTTCCATTCAGTTCTTTGTTAGATTTTACACAAAGTAAAATGCCACTCGCAAGTTGTAAGCTGTAAAAAGTAAACTGACATTCATAACTTTACAATAATGAAATTAACTTTTACAAAAAAACTGTTTTATATTTGTTACTCTACAAATCAAAATGTCATTCACAACTTTGTAACAAAAATTTAGTTTACTTTTCATATTATTTACACTTGTGCAAACAAAAAAACAGTCTCGTTTTTGCATAAACAAAAGTTTTTCCCACATTAAATATGCGAAATATAAAACATAGTTTCTAACTTGTACATGCAACTTTATTGAATAAAGATTTTGTGCGTATTAAGAAAAAATTACTTTCTAAATATTCAAACATCGAAGTTGAAATTTGGAAGTAAGTTGAAAGTAGAATAATTCATCTATAGTAGAGAAACTATTTATTTATTAGTACTGGAAGCAATGGTACGCGCTTGTAAATTTGAAGTACTTTTGTGAACCATTTTTCGTCATAAAAGCTTTTTTGTGTTACTTTTTATAAAAGTTGAACAAACACATCACACATATATAAACACGGTTCGGGAGACACAATTTAAAAAATGCTCGATGTTTCTTCCTCGTTATCAATTGCTAAATCATAAGCGTCAGAATATTTTTTTAAATAATTTTCCTAATTTCATACACGGTCAGTGTATCAGAACGAAAAAATATTCTTTAACTAGGTTCTGCTTCCTCAATGATGCAGATAAAACAAACCTACAGACCCCAAAAGCAAACTGAAGTTAGCACATACTTCGAAATGAAAGCGTTATGTAATCTAAGTTCGGAAATGATTGTCAGATCATTTCGTTTACTCTGTTTACTCTTTGGGACTGTGTTCAGTGATCATGATGTTACTTTTTCTTCCCTTTGCTCGTAGAAGCACGTGGTCAGTCAACCTTGAGCAGCAGACATCTGAACTTATATGAGAATAACTTTCATTACTTTTTTCAGATAGCACCTCATAAAAGCATGTGAAGGTAGCGACATCTATTTTACATCGCAGAGACTGCGATATGAGGTCAATCAGTGTTGATAACCCGAGATACCTAGCACACACCGATTTGCGGGAAAAAATAGCGAAAATGAGAATGTGCTTCGGAGCAATAATACTCCCACAGTCACAGTGGACATTTAAACCCAGGAGTATTATTACTTCGATAGATAGGATTGGGATAAGTTATAAACAAAACATTTTATAAGCAAAGTAAAACTTTTTATTACGAAGTTGAGAATGACATTTTACTTTGTACAAGTTACGAAATAGAAACTCAAAAGTTGAATTTTTAAGTATGGAATTTGAAAACTGATAAATTTTCTGCTACAAAATTGCGAATGACATTTTACTTTCTGCAAGTTAGAAAGTACAAACTGAAAAGTGGGATAAACGTTTGTTAAAAAGTTGGGAATTACATTTTACTTTGTACAAGTTTTAAACTGTAAATTGAAAACTTAAGTTATAAGAAAACATTTTAAAGCAAACAAACTTCTCTAACAAAGTTGTGAACGATATCTTGTTTACTGCAAATTATGAAAAACTATTTCTAAAGATAATCTTCGTCTAAAGTAAGATAAGAGTTTGTCTTACAAAGTTGAGAACATCATTTTGATTTGTATACTAAAAGAAAATTTAAAAAAAATATAAAATGTAAAATCATTGTTACAAAGTTGTGAGTAACAATTTATTTTGTGAAAATTAAAACTTGTGCTTTTTACCTTGTTCAAGTTACAAGCCATGGCTTTATTGCCTCCCATCTTGGATGTTTTCAAACAGTTTTTGTTACAGAGTTATAATCATATTAGTGTTTACGTAAACTTACAATAACATTTTGATTGTTCGAAAAATTTTCTTGTTAGAAATGTGTGAACGACATTTTGTACACACACAAAACACAAAACCGTCAATGCAAACTTGGAATTAGTTGTTACAAACTATGAATGAAATATTATTTTGCAAAGTTAGAAAACAAGAGAAACTTTTCTAAAACTAGAAACAAAAACGGGTAGAACTTTTGTAAAACTAAAAACATAAACGGAAAGCATTTTGTAAAACGAAACAGAAAACGGAAAAAACTTTATAAAACTGAAAACAAAAACGGAAAAACTTTTTTTAAACTAAAACAGAAGCGGAAAGCATATTTTAAAACGAAACGGATTTTTTTGTAAAACTGAAACAGAAATCGAAAAATCATTTTGTGAAACGAAAAACAAAAACGCGTGAGATACAAACAGAAAGTGTAAATTTAAGTTATAAACAAAACATTTTTAAAGTTAAACGAAACTTTTGTTATAAAGTTACGAATAGCACTTTAGTTTGTGCAAGTTTTAAACTGCAAATTGTAAACTTAAGTTCTAACAAACGATTTTAAAAGAACGAGATTTTTTATTACAAAGTTGGGAGTAAAATTTTACTTTGAACATGTTACAAACTATAAAGTGTAAACTGAAGTTTTAATAAAATATTTTTAAAGTATGAAAATTTCTTATTACACCCAACAAGACATTTACATTTTTTCTAAACGTATGATGACGTTTCCATTATATGAAAACTTTTTTTGCTAGAAAACTAGGAATCAAAGTTCGTAAAGTGGACACGAAAAGAGTTTTTTGTAAAAGTTAAAATTATGAATGACATTTTCTACAGTGTGAAAAAACACGAAACAGCTTTTTGTTAAACTAAAAGTCATTGTTGCAAACTGTGATTAACATTTTAATTTGTGAAAGTTAAGTGTTGCGCCTGACATTTTACTTTGTACAATTTACAAACTACAAAGTGTAAACTTAAGTTTTTGTGTAACTTCGGAATCCAACTTTAAGAAAACCAAAATGAAATTTCTTGCTCATTTACGTTTCATCTCATGAAAACATTTATTGAAGGGTAGAATAAAAGTTTCGTCTGCAACAAAGCTTTCAATTGTAAATTCAAACGCAGCAATTTTAAATTGTTAGTTAGTAGCGTATATTACATTTTCTCGTTCCTAGAAATTGACATCGTGGATTTTTTAGATTTAGTGTCAGTTTCATTATTTTTGTATGTAGTATGTCTTGGGTAGAATCTGATTTCTTTGTAAATACTTTTATACATTTCCTACTAAATATAAGTCAAACTAAGTCGATATTCAAAAATCATTGCTCTTCTGCAGTCTGTCATGTCGATATCTAGTGCAAGGCTGTTTGTTTGTCTTCTTAAGCAATGTTACGTGCTTTTAAAATCCTACCTCTGTAAATTATACAACCCTTACGAGTATGGATGCAATGTTATAAGTCTATTAGAATTGTTCAAAGTAGGTATTGGATCTATAATAACGTAAAAATCTTTATAGTATTTATTTTAAATAATTAAATTCTTTACACTATAAGATATGCCATCCAATATGGCACGACTGTATTGTAGGAAGCATGTTGGCTCGGTGGTGGGTTCTGACGTAAATGTTGATCCCGTTATGTATGGTAAATCGTTATTCTGTTTCGTATGAATGCAATGTGGCAATGGTGTAGCACGGGAGGCATATGAAGTTTGGTCTGAGGCAACATTCTTTCTATTATATAATTCTCGTGCGATGTGCGTTTCTGAAAAGTCGTGTTCCTTAGATCGATATGTAAGCGAATATGACAAGCATGCCTCATAGAAGACATATCCCTCTTGGTGCGAGGCAACCTTCAATTTATTCTAATATATATTTAAGTTCATTATATGATTTATTTCCAAAATCTTTTTCGTGGAAGCACTAAGCAGCTCAGCAATGTATGATTATAAAGAGATATGGGTAATCCAGGGTGACATTGCATACATTATATAATGTAGCCTGCTATGTTTTTGATTACATGTGTCTGCAGTCTTGTTGCATATAGAATCCAACATCACAGTCACGTCAGAAGGGGAGTGTGTTAGTCTTCTCCCAAGAGGGATCAGAGAAGGTGTAAATGTGTAATCTGAATTCTGCCAAGTTTAGTCTTAACCCTTATTATATAGGTGTGCTTCATAATTTCTTAAACTATGTCACACTTATCGATCTTCGTTTATTCATTCAAGCTTTTGAGCAATAAAAACACAAAGTTGGAATAAAAACTCAATATTACTTCCTGCTTAGGTATGACAATCTTTTTGTTATTCCATAGAAAGCTTTCCAATGGTTGTCCGGAGACGGTTTTTGTTGAGACTTATTTAGGTATCTTAGGCTGAGGTCGCCTTTGTACATAAATGACCTTAAATCCAGTAGTAGTACGGTAACTCGTCAGTGATGTTCTACTGTAGTTGAATATCGTAGATTCGTACGCGTTTTGAAAATATTCCCTCACTTATACGTGTTACGAGCTAATGTTTCAAAGGTGGAAAGTAAAGGTCTCTAAGGACCACCGAATAATTATTCTTCCGTTTTCTAATAAGCTACACAATCGTGTCTTCCCGAAAGCTTGTATTTTCAAGTAGTCTAAAGGTAGGGTTGAGTACACCATATAAGCTAGTTTTCCATTAAAAGGTTAGCTTTCAGTGTACTGCTTCGATGACTCTGGTTGATGTCTTTAATATTCATATTTTGTATGAACTAGCCAACTTGTTCTATGATTCGGATAAGTAAACTTCGTTCAAGGGAGCTTTCTAGCTACCAGACTTCCACTAAACATTATAATTTATAGAGTATGATGGTTTCACTGTCATTTTCATCTACCATATGGCAAGATAGTATATATAACTAAGAGTATGAATGGTTTCTTCAACTAGAACCATTCCTAAATTCTTTTAGTGGTTAAGTATATTAGTTTACACTATCAAATAAAATAATAAATATAAAATCATCGTGGCCAGAACAATGTACCTCAGACCAAGTAATGTGATATTAATTGGATTCATCCTAAGCAAAACCAGGCTAATGGACAAATGTTACCTTCTAATATTACCTCAGCTGTGTGTTTTAAACATCTGTCAGTATTACCATTCTCGGACAGTGTTACAAATTGTTCATAAATATAAGTGATCTGCTATTCTTAAACGGTAACCTGTATTATAAATGATGTAAAGTTTTCAAATGGTAGACGATAATTACTTTGATATGAAGTCAGTTTCTCTTTTCTAAATTTACATTTGAGGTGCTAGCCTGCGCTACAAGGTAATTATATATTCCACATGAAACATAAAATCTATGACGACTTTAAATACTGGTGTATATATTATTTCATGTATTCTAATTTGAAGTTTCTGCTAGATGTTTTGGGCTCACGCACTAGCGTGCGTTATATAACATGTCTATATAATATAAAATAATGTTTAAAAAGGCTGCGAATGGCACCAAATCTCAAATGATTATTTAAAAGCACAGCAGTCTGAAGTCAGTTTGTCTATTGGATTTGTATTTAGGCGCAAGCCTGCGCTATAAAGTGACTGTATGTAATACAAAAATCCTCGTATGCATAGGCTGAAATTGTCTCCACATAGTAAATGATCGTACTTCGCTACTGGTTTCGTAGTTGAGAGCTAACCTGTCATATAAAGTGATTTATATAGCATAATATCTCCGTATGTAAAGGTTAAGAGATTCTCCGTATAGCAAATGATCAGTATTTGAAGTCGATTTTCTCGCTCGCATATAAAGCTTGCGTATGAATACCATAAGGGTATTCTGTCTTCAAATCTGAAATCAAATCAGTTTTCTCTCTAGGTGCTGCGCTACCCTGAATGTTTAAAAAGTAAATAAATGGACTTATCCTGTTTCACAATTATCGGTGGCCGGTAAGTGTCAATCTGTAAGCAGTTTTATCTAATTGAAGGCTAGAACATGCCCGCTAAGAAGATAGGAAAACATAAAACAAAAAAACTCAAACTTCTGTCCACTTTCTCTGTTTCCGCTTTCATTGACACACTACCGTAAGTTTTTTTTATAAGAACCTGCAAAAACTACAATTTCCGAACTGTTTCTGCTTGGCTGAATGGAGTTGTCAATTCCAAATACGCACAATGGTAAGATGCATTTATCTCTATATGGTTTAGACCAGGGTAAATTCTTACGCGACGGAAAGTACGTAATGGAAGTATCTATCAGATGCATAGGTCGACGTTAACGGCAAATCACAAGTCCGTTTGTTTGTTTCAAATGATAAGACACAAGTGCATTCACCACAAAAACCAAGTATAAGTTTCGTGTATGATCGGCTTTATTTGAACAAGAGCGGATACATTCTTCTCTTTTCTACTATAAAATATAATAATAATGATAATCACAGCCTGTAGATTCTGACTCGCAGATGTCTGGGCAAGGTGGACAAAATAAATCATGTCCTAAGGCCAGCTTCACATAGGGTTGTGTCCCCATCGGGAATTCAATCTGGAACTCCTTTGTTAGAAAGCACTCATGCCAGAAGTATGTTTCTGCCCTAGATGAATCCGTGGTGACTATCCATGAAATGCCAGCGAGCTCTAAGATCATTTAAGATCCAGTTTAAAATTAAACGTGTTTTCCATCGGGAAACGAATCTGGAACCCCTTGTTTAGAGGATGGTGATGCGAAATGTATGCCTCTGGTCTAGATGAAGCACACATACTTATCCTAGGATCTTCTAAGGTCATTTTAACATTAAATTCCGTATCACTCGTGTCTGTCATCGGGATTCGAATCCGGAACTCTTTGGTTAGAAGGCAGGGATGTTAGAGGTATGTCGTTGGTTAAAGCGAATCGATGGTGAGTCCATATAATTATAAGGCAGTAAGCAATGTTGGATATTCAAATACGTTGAAGGGTAGTCTCTCGGGAAAGCAAACGGCTGATCGGGAACGAGTGATACCATCTAGTCGTAAGATCAGATTAACTTGAGCTCAGAATCACTTCTATCCCTGGTGGGGATTGAATCCTGGATATCTTGGTTACAAGGCAGCAAGCCTGGTAAGTTACCCATAGATGCCAAAGACAGATCTCTTGGCAAAGCGAATCGATAGTGTTACCATCCGAAGATAGAAGCAATCACATATGGTTATATTAATACAAATCTCGAACCATTTGTGTTTGTTACAGAAATCGAATCCGTATCTCTTCGTTCCAAAGCAAGCGTTAGCACTTCTCAATAGACGTTGAAAGTAGGTCTTTCATCATGGGGAATCAATAGTGTCCTTCCATTACATGAGAACAGTCCTCTAAGATTTGTTTACTATAATGGGGTCCTGATCATTTGTATCCTTACTGGGAAGCAAACTCAGGATTTCGTGGTTACAAGCTAGTAAGCGTGGTAAATTATTCGTAAATAAGGAAAACAGATCCCTCATGGCCAAGATGACACGATGGTGGTGTGATCAACAAAATTAAACCATTCTGTAGGGTTAATTTGTCATGGGTTCTGAAGCGCTTGCGCCTCGACGGAGATCAAATTTGGGACTCTTCCTTGCAAGGTAGTGAAAGTTTCTACCAACTACATTTCTCACTCTTCTCTCTATATGTAATTCCAAACATATTCTTCCCGATAAATACAAGAGAATAATTCGCTTTTAAGAGACACTTTCAAGCAAAAACTTTCCTTTTCTCGTTATATATTTTTAAAATAGATACGTTTATTAAGCTATTTTCTGGTTAACATACGTATTTGAAGTACTTGGAAGACTACTTTTCTTATATTTCTTCTTACTTTTCCTCTTACATGTTCTCTTATATGTGCTTCCAAGTAGTTCCGTCCTGGTAAATACAGGAAATAATTCCTTACTAGAGAAAATTTAGAGGAAAATCCTTCCTTTCCCGTTAATCACCATTATTAAGGTCTGGAGACAAAAATATTATTGAGACACTTCTTACACATCTGAGGACCAAACTATACATGTTACCCCATCTTATGAGATAAAATTACATCCCATCATATGAAATATACCAATTATGGAGTCATATGTATACATATATTACAAATAACTTATTCCATATATATATATATATATATATATATATATATAGATATATATATATATATATTGTATATAGGGTCTGGAGAGACGGGGCTCTTTTATTTCCTATTTCATTTCTTTAATTGTTTTCCCCTTTTCTCGATTATGTCTTCAATGATTCGAAACTTGTCTCCCCTTCAGACATTCGAATGTGTACTCTCATTTATAGCATTCACATTTTCTTTCCCTTTTCTAGAATCATATGTGGTGGTTTCAACACACGTGTTCAAATTTAAGAGTTCACGACTGCCAGCTGTGATCTTATTGGCGGTTTCCAACTTTCTTCGAAATCAAGCCTACACATGTTAAAACACAATTTTCGAAGAGCCACTTCGAAGAATTACGGACTCGATTTCAAGGCTTCAGTTCCAAGTTTCGATGCATATAAAATTTCTTATTCGAACAGCTGCAGGATCTTCAAAGTTCGACCTTCAGGGTGAGAGAAAATTCAAACAGCTACCGAGCCAACATTAAGGTGCCGGTTCCAAGTTTCGAAACACAAAATTGAATGACTTCCGTAGTGAAACTAGCAAAATCCTTGAAATTTTACTTTGTTACCAAAAGTTCTATCAGTTTTATAAACGTTGTTTCGCAGTATATTCCTTAAATTAGGCCTGTGAGTATTTTTATGAGTTTATACAGCAAATGATAGCAGAGGATGATAATACATTAATTTGTTATTTTGTTGAATGAACATTTTAAATTACCTAACATGAATCCAGTTTTACATTTGCAAGCGCGTGCGCAGATCGAAGTTACACTCGTAGTGTCAGACGCACAACTTAACATATACAACATCGATTTTACCTTAAAGGCGAACACAATTGTTAGTCGATTAACTTTTGTATCAAGATAGAAACTTATACTGAAAGACTAAAGGGAAAACTTGAATTTTATTCCGTAGAGAAATTGACTTTACTGCTATATTGCCTTAATGGAAAAGTGAGGACAATTAGATCGGTTTTTAATTCCATTTTGTTGTAAGCGAGAGAAACGTTTCATAATACCTAGGTATTTCGCCTTTGTTAGAGTCTGTACCAGGAACATACCTTTCAATTTATTCAAAACAACCACTTGCAGAACTGGCTTCTACCTGAAATTGTCTTAAATATTTTTAAAGTTGGAAGGAGGAACCTCCCTCATCTTTATTTTTATTGTATGGTGAAACCAGTTTTCTGACATCAGCTTTTATGCTTGCTTCTTTTCAGCTGTAAAAGTGTTTTTTTTACATATACAATAAAAGCTGGAAGATCGAGAAAAACTTGGTAGAAGAAATTAGGTAAATTGATGTGTGGTGTCATAAAAGCCTGAATTCACAAGCAGGTATTTTTATTACTCTTATTTATGACTGGGTGGGTTCATGAGGGACAACGGAAGAAACGCAAAATGAATAGAATGAGTGTAAAACTATTTTTATTGTGAATTTCAAACGGGGAAACAACTTTCGTTTTTGGAAAACGTTGAGAATAAAAGAGAACAAATAAATAGGCCAAGGAGCGAGTAGTAGAGGTGCAAATTTTTGTTGCACGGGTTTATAAACCGGTTTTGGCCTTGAGTGTATTTGGACGACTGTCGTATAAGTGTTATTAACCTACCCCTAGAAGGGACGGTTTGGGTTTTAGCCTGTTTTGGACGTAACTGAAGCTTATTGTAGATTGTTGGTTGTTGAGCTGATGTACGTTTGGATGATTGATGATGATTTTTATTGATTTGATTGATTAGACAATAAACGAAATTCTGGATTTAGCGCTTGCCCCGTCCGTCTACGTCTTTTTCGGGTACTTTCTTTTTAGCTATTTTTATTGTTTATACGATCTTGAGGTTGTTAAGGCATGTTATTAGAGATGGAGGAATATCACTTAAGGTTTTCGTATAGCTACGAATTGAATTATTTTGATATTAAATAAATCGATGATTTATATTTTCCCTCGCCTTTCCAGTAGAGGCGTTGAATGAAATTAACCTAACCTAGACTTAATATATTACCATATCAAACTTAAAATTTGGACTTTGATGTTTATTGATGTAAGGATATATTTATTCATCATTTTTATTTTTTTTAGATAATCATGTCAGCGAATGAACAAACATCCTCCGTCAACGGCGACAAATTGTGCACGCCGCTGTCACCGCACCCGTTGCCACTGGCACCACGTCCGTCACTGATGTCACGGATCGTTGCTGTTGTTACAGAACACCGTTGTCGCTATAAACGCGCACCCATTGACACTGTCTCCACTGCACGTTGACGCTGACACAATCGCCGCGCACCCGACGACTCCGCTGCCCACCGTTGTTTTTGTTGCCACCGTTGCCATGTAGCCGCCACCTGGGAGCGAAGCTTTTGCCAAGACTGCTGTCGAACTACTGTTTGATTGTCACGCATCTCCGATACGCGAGTGGGGGAAGTATATCACGATCAGTGCATGCGCAGAGTTGTTTTTTCACAGCTTTTGTGATCTAAGGAATTTTTTGATTTGCGCATTTGGTCTTCGTAACGTGTTAGGACAAGCTATTTTTACACAATGGCTTTTCCAGGAATTGTTTACCCCTTTTGCATTCTCTGAATCCTGGAAGGAGGATTTTTCTCTCACATGTTTTGATGTTTGGAGTATAACAGTTGTTTTTGGAGCAAGATAGAACTCGTTATTTTTTGTCGGATACCTTGGTGCTCGGGAACGTGTTAGAACATGTTTAGGCTTTTCTTGGAACTGTAGGATGCAGATGTTCACTGGAATTTTCATTCGCATTCTTTATGTTTGACTCTACAATAGATCGCCGCGGAGCAAGAAAGAACATGTTGCCTAACATCTTTTATATAACAAGTGTACGCAGAGCAAGCTGAAACTTGTTATTTTAGACAAACTGTGTTTTTGTCACATCGTTTCATGTCTACCGTATAACAGATGTTTGCGGAACAAGATATAACTTTTTATTTGAAGAATAGCTTTCGAAAAACTTGTCGAACAAGCCATGATTTGTTATTTACAGAAATTGTCTTTCTTTAAAGTATACAATAGACTGATTACCTGCTGTTAAATATTTTAAATCTGACATCGTTTGATGTTTGGTGTATAACAGATGTTTGCGAAGCAAGATAGAACTTATTTTTTAATTTTTTTCTCTTTTTACATCTCTCATTATCGATGGAATTGAAGACAATTTTCTTTGTTTCGCATCCTTGATTATCAGAGGAAGAAGGTAATTACTAAGTTGGACTTTGTGAAAGTTGTATTATCACTTTAGTTTTAGTTGAATATAAGGTTGTGAAGCGTGTTCTGGTATGTTAAAAAAACGAACACACTGTATTATTGCTAACAAAGTTTAAAGGTGAACTCCACGATGTGACTGATACTTTTGCTAGGTAAAAACTGAACGTAAGACGCTGATTGTTTCTAGAAGCACTAGCAAGGCCAGCTGGGAACAGCAGGAGTAACAGCATCTGTAGATTTGTATCACTTGCAGGTAAACTTGTTTCACTAAGTCCTTGTAAAACTTAGTGTGTTGTGATGAGAGTTGCTCATCGGACAGTTTATTTTGCTGTGAAAGAAGCAGAACGTACAGCCTTAACATTGGCAGACATTGAATATAGGTCTCCTAGCCCATCTTTGTTGACTAGCTTGAAACTGCTATTAAATCTTCAGTAACTTTGAATTCAGGAAACAGTGCTACTTTAAGTGAATCGAATGCTGTTTTCCCTGATAGCGTTGGAAGTGATTTGCAGAGTGAATTAACCTTTGTTTTTGTAATGGTCATTGAAAAATGTCACACTGTTTTTATTATTTCCAGGTATCAATTTTAAATTCATCATAAGAAATCTCTAAATTTATTGTAGTACGATGACAGTTCATTATTAATCAGTTTTATTTCTACAGTGCAGGAAGTAGAACGTGTAGAGATGCAGACTTTGTTATTAAACTAAATCTAAAATAACCTACACTCAGTAGGTTCGTATTCCTGAAATTTAAATCAGGAAGAGGGAGAAATGTTATTTGAAAAACGTTACACAGTCCTGTGGAATAGAAATCATGATTAACATTATCAGATTACGTATGAGTTAATTTTCTACAGTTACCCATTCATTGTTTACAATCCTGTCTTACATAGCACACGAGATATGAACTATACTTGGACTATTAAACTCGAAGTCTATATTGAACTTATTACACTAGAGGTCAAACAGATCAATACTACTAGATTGCATACTACACAGGATATTAACAACACATGTGGTATTCAGCATGAAGTTTATAATGAAGTGAACATCTTAGAACAGAATTTACTCAGTGCAACAGTACAATGAGTAGTGAACTTAAATTTATCAATCTGTTTACTATGTTAGAACTGAACTTACTAAATATCTAAGTATACATACCCTGCATAACACATATATCGACTTTGTATACAAAAAAGGAGTTATGTTTATGAGACTTCATCCCCCCCCTAGAGTGCATACCCTCTGTAATATACTCATGTCACATTGATTTATATAATAAATAGGTAGAAGGAATGTAGTATTAAAATAAACCATTTTACAATTTAGAACTTCCTTTAAACAAAGCTATTGTGTTTATCATACTATGTAGAACTATACACTATAAAGAATGAGAAATAAACATCCCTGCGATATGTGATGTTTTTATAGGAAATTTTGGTACCCTTTATTTTATATGGACCAGTCTAGTAACTTTTGACTTCGGCCCATCACGTTCAGCCTGTCACTACTTTGACTTTGGACTATTTACAGCCAGTTAAAATCCACATCCATGCCCCTGCCGAGACGCAAACTCGGGACCTTCGAGCCGTTGAAGTGATGTTTTAATCTTATAATTTACACGATGTAATGAAAGAACCTGATTAATTTATTAATGAATCCCATTTATCGTAGAAATGTTTGAATTTTTAACTTTGTTTTCTACAGGTTGATCATGAAAAAGGGAGAATGCAACGCCTTTAAAGGGTGACTCACTGAATGCTTTCGTGCCTTATATGAATATAGTGAAAACGAGTATTTAGCATATTTCGGCGTAACCCCACTTTATCCATGGGCCATGTCCACGAAACGTATCCCAACAGGGAAAAATATTTTTAAGAGGGAAAACATGCCTGATCCTGCTAATGGTAATGGATTAGTTCATTGTAAAGGATTTCCCCCTAATGGTCTTCCTGTGCCTGTTTTACAATACAATGCACATAAACGCCTCGCCTTTGGTTTATGCAGATCTTGTACGAATGAAATGAATAATGACAACTGTACACATGATGATGAAGAACGTGCAATCAAAGGAATATTTTGTGCTCCTGGACTTTACATAGCGTTAAAGAAATTTTGTTATTCTTAATACCTACGACATTTGGGAAATGGGGATGACTGAGGGACTATTCAAACTATATGTAGATACTTTTCTCAATATGAAACAACAAGCCAGTGATCACTCCCCATTTGATCAATGCTTTAAGCTTGTACGTCACCACTGGCGAGGGGAAGCACAGAAGCTGTTTCTCCCTTGAGAAGTTCCTCTTTCACGTTTTCACACGTCTGACTTTTACTACCATCAGATAACGTATTAATGTTTATGTGTTCACCGTTGTTAACTAATGGCTGTGACGTACCTTCCTTTCGTTCTAAACCCGATTGAACCGTGTCATCGGTAACAGTGGTCCCAATTAATTATTGAAAAGAGACTGAAATGATTTTTGTGCCGGAAGAAAGGGAAAGGCTTCGAGTGGGCGGTCCGGACTCTTTTTGCATAATTTAAGGTCATTTGTTTTGCGTAGACTGTATCTTCCGGAATTGAACCTCGACGGTTATTTGGCAACCCTTGAACACTAGTTTGAATTTTGAAATTGAAAATAGATAAGCATTGTGGAATATTCTTATGTACTGAACGAAAATATATTAATCGTTTACCACTACAGACCCCATAGTAAAAACCTCGATTAGCTGGATAGTTAATTTTAATTATTCGGGTTACTTCACCAAATTGACTAAACACTTGCTGTACAATCGCATCCGTGATTTCTAGAGGAGGTGAGTATCCAAGTAGAAACGATTGTGGTTTCGGCTGCTTCTAACGTAACTGGTAATTGTATCAGTTCGTTTTGAGAAATATAAGTGATATTTCCTTGACATAGTTGTAAGGAAATCCACATAGTTGTCCACTATTTTTTATTTCGTAGTTTAAAAAATCGATTTATAATAGCAATTCGCCTCCAAACTCAGCACGTCAATAGGTTCTAATTATAATTCTCGTCTAATTGTCTCATGAATTAACTTAACTGTAACCGCTGTTGTAGCTCATGGAGATTAATGCGCAAAGTCGAACTATAAGTTGATTACTATTTGAAAACATAATAGTAGTATTTAGTACTAAATACATAAAAATAATAGTAGTAATGTAGTATATTATTTAACTTAGACTACCTTTACTTGTCCTATTCACTCTATCTCACTCGCGTTCCACTGCTCTGGCTATTGCCCACCCTCCTGTAGAGCACGAAACAAACACGACCTGACAGCTCGGCTGCTCGGTGTGTTCTGTGCCCTAACTAACTACGCCACGTAACAACAATGAAAACATACTCCTTCAAAGAGTGATAAGTACATCACGAATTAAGATAATGCATGCTATTAATTTGAGTCGTTTCTACTATTTACAACTAGTTTCACGTGCTCAAATTTATTGAAACATGCAATACAGATTATTTTATTACTTATTTCACCAAAAATGATTTGCCAATCCTTTCTTTTCCTTGTTTTCTGCCTTTAAAGTGGACAATAAGATATCTTGCGCAGCTTAAATTTAACTTAAGTGTGCCAGATACCTGTCTTAAATTCTTGCACTTACGTGTGATACACTTTTAGACTTAAGGTTATTCTTGCAACGGTGATTTCACATTTTTGTCTTAGATGTCTGATTTTAGTCAGATTTTTTATTTAAGGTTCCTTTTCCCATGGAAATAGTGTGAATCTCTGACCTAGACGGCAATGCAATCTCCTACGCATATTCACCCTAGCGTTGGCAGAATCATAACAAAGACGGATATTTGTCATTATGGTCTGTTTACTTATGACCTGGACTCAGAGGACAACTAGGGCAAACATCAAACACCACAGTTTGCGGAACGCTGCTGTAATTTACTTGTTATTCGTCGGTAACTCACATCATGTATATTCATCAATTGGGAAAAGAGATGTGATCCCGAATAAACTCTGCAATTTACACGAACAAGAGCATACAAAAAGGTACAACTTTATACCCATCCCATGCCTCATCTAGCTGGAGTACGCTAACACAACTTATAACTTCTGTAATTTAATTTCTTATTTACTATTTGAGGCCATCAGTATGATTCAACATTCGTTTGGAGACGGTTTACCTCCAAAACCGAGATTTGGTACAGAATGTTTCCCAAATGTTTGCAAACAATGTTTCCTGTTTTCCATTTCAAATGGAAAACAAGAAACATAGTTTCTCTCTCTAGACAAACATCAGAAAGTGTAGGAGTGTTCGGTATTGATACCGACTTTCGGTATGTTTTGGATACCGACAATTATCAATATACCGATATACCGAAAATACCATAATACCGATAATACCGAAAATGCTGATATACCGATACATCAAACCATATCAATATACCGAAATACCGAACAATATCACAATACCAACAAACAATGATAGTGAGCGATATGGAGGTACTCATGGACGTTTGTATTTAGGGAGTTGGCCTGATCCCCCCCCCCGAAATTCCGGTTCATATGCAAAACAGTATAATTTTAGGCGTACTTATCTATTTTTAGAGTTGTAATTCCATTTCTCACAATAACTTTGTGTTAGGTACACACTGAAATT
The DNA here is from genome assembly GCA_022664845.1 of Lepisma saccharinum. Classification (NCBI taxonomy): domain Eukaryota; kingdom Metazoa; phylum Arthropoda; class Insecta; order Zygentoma; family Lepismatidae; genus Lepisma; species Lepisma saccharinum. The sequence continues at coordinate 69,082 of JAGDQP010004281.1, forward strand.
ACCAGAAACATTGACAACCGCCGCGACCGGGACTCGAACCCAGATCTCCCAGTTGTCACACGGGTATGGTAACCAATACACCACCGCAGCACGTCAATTTTCTGTGTACATATACTAGTCTTCACCCAACCCCAGTAGCTGGTTACGAAGTCAAGGCACCCCATATATTTTAAGAATTTTATTGAGGACTTTGCTCTGCAACCGTGCAGTTCGAAATAATAAATGTAATTCCTTTTTTTTTTCACAAGAACCTTGTGTTGGGTAAACATTGAACTTAAAACAGACAAATTAACAACCACCCGGTCGGCAGCAAATGGGTCCAAATGTCAATCTTTTAACCTTGCCAGTGTAATAATATAGTGTATATTTACACGAGCGATAAGCAATGAAATGTTGACGATCTCACCTAACGTGAGTTTAGTTTAGTTTAGTCGTCAGGTTAGTTTTTTAGTGGAAAGAGCAAGCATTCCACTCACCGCTTCCTCTTTTAAGTTTAACTAGACCCATATCGTGTTTTTACCCCTTTCTATATTCTTTAAAAAAGTGTAGAAAAAAGAGAAGTCTTTGGAATTATAACTTTCAAAACATTTACTGGGAATGACTACTATAACATTTGATAATTTACACGGACATTTACTGTGACTGACTAGCATGAACACACACACACACATACGTATATACACACACACACACACACATACGTACATACACACACACACACATTTATATATATATACATATAGATAGATAGATAGATAGATAGATAGATAGATAGATAGATAGATA